>PISW01010983.1:0-44608 GCA_004023785.1 Mungos mungo
GAAGCTCCTCTTTCCCTTGCTCCACCCCGGTTCGGGATTCCGGCTACTCAGCAGATATCTATGGAGTGGGTTTCTGTCTCCAAGCGCAGCCAAGCGTTCTATACCTCTTTCCCAGAGACAGTACTAAGAGCGTGTTCCGACTCTGTCTCTTCTCTTTGTCTCTTGGGTGCTGCGCGCTTGCCTCAGTTTGGGCTGGGGATCTTACCTCCCCTGCCCGTCCTGGGCTGGCCTGTTTTCAGATCTCCCCCGTTCGCCCCCACTCACTCAGGTATCTTTGAAGTTCTATTCTTTCTGGAGTCCGTGTTTTCTCCTTCCGCTCTTGCAGATAAGCGTAATATCCCTCTCAGTTTGATAAATGGTGCGGACAGAGTTTACAGAGCTCCCTTCCTCTCCGCCATCTTGGCTCCTCCCACAAAGACTTTAAATCAACTATTTTAAATAGGTTCAAAAATCTGAAGGAAAACATATATACGAACTAAAAAAAAAAAAAAAAGCATGAGAGTGATGTCTCACCAAATAGAAAATATCAGCAAAGGGATGAAAATTATAAAAAGGAACCAGATGGAAATTCTGGAGATGCAAAATACTATATCTAAAATGAAGAGTTCACTATAGGGTATCAACATGTGAGTAAACCAGCAGAAAAAATCAGCAAGCCTGAAGATAAGTAGTAGAAATTATTTAGTCTGAGGAAAAGAAACAGAAGAAGAATGAAGGAAAATGAATAGGGCCTGAGAGACCTGTGGGACATCATTAAAAATACCAACATAAGCAATAACAGGAATCTGCAAAGGTGGGGATGGGGTGTTGGATGTTCAGTGGGAAGAGAGAGGTAGAAAATGTATTTGAAGAAATAATGGCTGGAAATTTCCCAAATATGATGAAAAGCTATAGTCTATAAGAAGCTTAATGAACTCCAAAGAGGCTAAAATTGAAGAGATATGTGACTTTATTTGTTATAATCAAAGACAGAGACTCTTGAAAACAGCAAGAGAGAAGTGATCAGTCATGTAGGAAGGACTTCCAATAAGCTTCACCGCTGATTTCCCCTCAGAAACCATGAAGTCCAGAAAGCAAGGGGTTGGCATATTCAAGGGACAGACAGAAAATAATCGCAAACAAGAATTCTTCATTTCCCAGAACTATATTTCAAAAAGTGAAGGTGAAATTTAAACATCACAAGATAAACAAAAATTGAGAAAAAGTTTTTCTAACCAATCTGCCTTATAAAAATAAAGAATCCTGGAGGCTGGAATAAAGGAAAGGACACCTGAGAGTAACTGAATCACAAGAAATACAGAACATCAGTAAAGGTAATGCCATCGACAAATATAAAATGTTCTGTAAATGTATTGTTGGTTTGTACCTTTTTTTCTCCTGTTTGACTTAAAAGACAACTGCATAAAGCAATTATTACAAATGTATGTGGATGGGCACATTATGAAGATATAATTTGTATGACAATAACAACACAAGGGAGGGGAGAAGCATTACGTAGGAACAAAATTTTGTATACTGTTGAAATTAAGTTGATATTAATCTGAGCTAGATTGCTATAAATTAAAAAATATATAGTAATTCCCAGGCAACCACAAAGAAAATGAATAAAAAATAGTGAAAGAAACAAAGAAATTAAAAATACCTCTTTAACACAAAAAGAAGTCTTGATTTAAGCGTAGAAAAAAGAAAAAAAAACATACAGGACAAACAGAAAGCAAATAGCAAAATAGCAGACACAAATCCTACCTTATAAGAAATTACATTAAATATAAATGTATTAAATGTTTCAATTAAAAGGGAGAGCTGGGCAGAATAGATTTTTTAAAATAATTCGACTATATGGTGTCTCGAAGAGAGACACTTAAATTCAGAGACACAAACAGGTTGAAAGTAAAAGGATAGAAAAGGTTATATCATGCAAACAATAATCAAAAGAGAGATGAGTTTTTCCACTAATGTCAGATAAAATAGACTAAAGAAACAAAACAAAATTAAAAAACTGTCACAAGAGACAAATAAGGGTGTTATATACACGTGAAAAGTCAGTTTACCAGGAAGATACAATTATAAACATATAATTAAAGTAAATCTAATGTTAGAGCTCCAAAATACATGAAGCAAAAAGTAACAGAATGGAAGGGAGATATAGGCAGTTCACAAACACAGTAACTGGAGACTTCCATGCCTCACTTTGAATAACAAATGGAACAACCAGGAAGAAGATCAACAAGGTAATAAAAGACTTCACCATGAATCAACTAGACCTAACAGACATCTACAGAACATTCCACCCAACAACAGCAGAGTCAAAGTAAGTCTCAAGTATTGAATTAGGTAGAAGACACGTAAAGAGGTAGGATTGGAAATGATAGAGAACGGAAACTAAAAAGCCAGGCTTTACTTAAGGGCATCTGAAAAGTACAAAGTGGGTTTACATGTTTGTGTCCCAGACCTCAAAGACACTCAGCTATTTCTGACAGGAATCGTTTTCATCAGGATCTGACTTCTACTCAGTCACTCAAAGTCATGATCTCTCCTTCCTCCTCACAGGTAAACCTCGGGTTTAACGCATTCTCTGATTCTTGGAAGACTGAAAATAAATGGTTTAAAGGTAGCAGAGATGAAAGAATGTATGCAATTACCGGTCATTCTGAAGATGATGGCACCTGAGCTGGTTGTTCAGGGAGGAGTGCCTTTGTAGAAACATGGCTTGTATTTGAAGAATAGATTCTCACTTTTAAACACAGAAGTAGCCCACTGTCCATTACTGTAAGTGCCCGAACATCTTGGTACAATCGTTAAATGCTCTGCTTTGCCTGTAGCACCAAATGGACCTAATCCTGACACATAATGTGTACAATACTGTACAGCTTAACCTTAGCATTTTTATTTGTAAGATGGTAATGACAAAAGTATCTATTTCATAGGGCCATGATGAGAACAAATGAAATAATAGCACTAAGTCTAGTTCAGTGCCTTCTGAGTCCAGTACTAATAGATGAAATGATTTTCAAAGTTACCAAATCTCATTAGGCTGGAGGCCAGAGTGCTTTCTGGGGAAACATCACTCTTTTAATTTAGGTGAATTATTTCCCAGAAAGTTATTGCACCAGATCAAGCTATATTAAAAAAGAAATCCCAACAGCTCCCCATGGTCATACACTTTCCAGGTAATGTAGTCCATGGAGCAGAGGCATGAAATAGTTAAGCAGCAAATACTCTCCACTTCGGGTGAGTGTTTATTAACATCACACAGGAAAGTCACTCTGCTTTCAGCCAATGGATCAGACCTATCTGTACACCGGAACACCCTCTCCCCCATCTAACCTCTTTGTAGAAAGTTGTCAAATATAGAAATAACCGTTGATTGCTAGAGCAAAGAAGCTTATATAAAAGTACAAGCTGAAGCTGAAACTTATGAACTTGACTCAGGAAAGGAAGTGGCATTCGCGAGAAAGAACTGTGGGTCCCTAAGAGGGTTCACATAGCCTGGAAGGAGACAAGTACCCAGAGCAGACCAGAACAGAGAGTTTTTCCTCCTCTTTGTGGCTCAGGACTTCCACCTATTTCCTAGTAAGGAAGAATCAGAAGCTGATTGTTTTTGTAGGATTACAAGCTTAGATTGTCACTCAATAAAAATATAGCTACTTTTCGTTTCAGAGCAAGAGGTTAGTGCTTATTTATTTAGTTATTTATTGGGGAGAGAGAGCATGAGTAGAGGAGAGGGGCAGAGGGAAAGAGAGAGGATCTTAAGCAAGTTCTATGCTCAGCACAGAGCCCAATGCGTGGTTTGATCCCATGATTCTGGGATCATGACTTCAGCTGAAATCAAGAGTTGAACACTCAACTTGACTGAGCAACCCAGGCACCTGGAGGTCAGTGCTTCTGAATGAACTCTGTTATTAGAAGATGTTGAGTTACGCCTCCTCCCCTCCCCATCCACAGGTATTGTTCTGTAGAGATGCTTGAGCTGTGTGAGCAGAATTGTCTATTTCAGTTAAGATTCTGGTGCCCAGAGTGATCAAACCCAGGTAGGAAGTGACTTTCAGAATACTTCTTTTTTTTTTTTAATGTCTTTTATTTATTTTTGAGGAACAGAGAGAGACAGCATGAGCAGGGGAGGGTCAGAGAGAGAGGGAGACACAGAATCGAAGCAGGCTCCAGGCTCTGAGCTAGCTGTCAGCACAGAGCCTGACATGGGGCTTGAACCCACAAACTGTGAGAGCATGACCTGAGCCGAAGCCGGCCGCTTAACCGACTGAGCCACCCAGGCGCCCCTCAGAATGCTTCTTTAGCCGGGTCACTCACTTCTGCTTAGTGACAGTGGAGGGCTCATACCTGCTCATTCCCTGGGAGACCCCCCTGCTTCCTCCTTGGTAAAGTGAGAAACTCAGATAGATGACTTTTTAAGGTACTCCTGTTTCTAGGAGCCTTTAATTCTGCCACAACACACAACCCCCCAACCCCTACCTGTAGTGAATCTGAATGGCAAGAACTGAAACATAAAGTGTGTTCCTTTGTCCTGAGGAAAGGGAACGCTCACAATTTCCTAGTGGCCTCACAGCCTGGCCATGGAGAGGAGTATGGAACAAAAGGAGGTAGGAGCAAGATTTCCACTGATATATTAGGTGTGGGTTAGTAGCCACGGTCCACCCTGTCAGCAGGGTTAGAAGCTGCTAGAAGCTATTTTACCAGCTACGACACACATATGTGAGAAGGAGCCTCCTAGTGGGAACTTTTCCAAAGTCTAATAAAGCTGTACTTTGCTCCCTCTGACCTTGGCCCAGCGACAGGTAAGTCCCACAACTTCTACCACCTTATAAACACTGAGATGGGCTATGAGAAAGGACTGTAGAGGCTCTATTTAGAGGCTTAGGTCAGCAAGTAGGCAGAAAAATGTCAAAACCACTAATCTAATTTATTGATGGCTTTAATAGGAGCATATAGGAAAAAAATTCTTCCTTGCACTGCAAATATTGCTTCAACGCCTTCATCTGCAGCGCCCTGAGGTAAGACGCAGCCTGATGAATACGCACCCCTGATGTCACGTGCAGGCAGAGGGTGGGAATGACAGAAGAAGGTACAGGTGAGCTTGGATTAGGGGCATCTGGGCCTTTCTTTTTCTCTCTTTTTTCCTTTCCCTTCCCTTCTCCCCTCCCCTCTCCCCTTCCCTCCCCTCCCCTCCCTTCTCCCTTTCCCTTCCTTTTCCTCTCCTCTCCCCTTTCCTTCTCTTCCCTTGTTCCCCTTTCCCCCTTCTCCCCTCCCCTCCCTTCTCCTCTCCCCTCCCTTCTCCCTTCCCTTCCACTTTCTTCCCCTTCTCTTTCCCTTCCCTTCATCTCTTTTCACCTTCCTTTTCCCTACCCTTCCCTTCCCTTTCCCCTTCTCTTTCCTTTCCCTTCCCTTCCCCTCCTTTCCTTTCTGTTTCCCTCCCCTCCCCTGCCTTCCCCCTTCTCTTTCTCAGATGTAATTTGAGCGCTTACCATATGCTATCACATTATGTTAGGAATGAGAAATGAAGATATTAAAAAATACGAGTTTTGTCATTGATTTATTAAAATAAGTGTGCTAAACAGTACACAATGTTTAGTTTAGTAAACACTGCGCAACATGCTAGATAAGTGGGCAAAGTAACCCAGGAGTAGAGGAAGCCACAGTTCACTTTCTTAGGACAGTGGTGAATAGTTAACCAATGTGATGACAACTGAATGTGTGAGGATGACTTGGAGATTTCCAGGTGGAGCTATAGGGAAGGGCATTCTGGTCATGTGGAATGGTATGAAAACAGGAAACAGGGTAGTGGAGAACAGTGTGGCATTTGTTCTCACTGGGTCACAGGGCCAAGAGGAGGGTCGTGGGGAGTGCTGGAAGGTGAGGCTGGTAAGGTCAGTGGGTGCAAGTCCATGTAAGGTCTTGCCAGTAAAGTTCTTCAAAATTATATCTGACTTAGGAGGCTATGAGGGTGACTTCAGTGGGTTGGTTGGGGCAGAGTTCTGCTTAGATTTGCATTTTATAGAGATGATTCCAGTGACAGTGGTGGGTAGAAGCTAAGAGGTCAGCTGGGGAGCTGCTGAGATGGGCTGAGGTGACAGTAGAGATAGCTCTCCAGGCCCAGACCCAGATAGCGGGGTGGGTGGCAGGGCGCTGACTAACAGACAGGGTTTGGAGAAGCCACATGGAATTAAGCCCGTGTTGGGACATCTCTAACAGTGACGTACTTTTCAAGCCTCTCCTCACAGGCAGAGGACATCTCAGTGGGAGGAGCCAAGTGACAACTGCTGATAAGTCTGAGACAAATCTCAAGGTGGTAATGCCCTGAAGGTTCTGGAAAGTTTTAAATTCTTTTGTACAGCAACCTGATTAGTAACAAGGATCTCTTTGCTGGTGTGAATGGATTTGCTGTGGCAATAACAACAGACAGCATGAAACAAAATAGATGTTTTCTCCTTGGTCTGTGGGGGCTGAGGGAGAGAAGATGTAGAGAAGGTCTGTGTGTCTGAGGTGCCCTCCTCAGCCAGCTGTGCTCCTGAGCCTTGGGCCTCAGTTTCCCTCTGGGTGTGAGTGGTCAGCACAGAAGATTCTAGTCCAGGCTACCCTACTGAAGTAGTTGTGTGTCTGTGGATGATACCCCGCCCCCACCCCCCAAGACTGCTCTACAGCAAGAGAGGGTTGTGGTAGGTGATCGTTCAGACTTTCTCTAGAATTCCTACTAGTTGTGGAATCTCGTTAAAGGTTTGTTGAGTAAATGAATGAACGGAGCAAGGTGATTTAGAGGCATCACGTGAAAAGTAAAATGCCCACCTCACAAAGCTTTGGGGCAGTCTTCCTGGTGGCAGTTCCTTAGAGCTTAGAGTCTGATTTCAGGGTGAGGTTCTTCTCCAGGGGGTGATGGAGAGGAAGGAGGTGAGTGATTGCAGTCCTGAGTCATGGAAAATGACCACCCTGTAATCAGATGGTCCTGCCGGGTGCAGATTTGTTCCCAGGGGTCAGCCTGCAGAGTTGGTCCTGGACAGCTGGGATGCAGTTTTCCTGCAACATTTGGTAGAACGTTTCAGGCTGGGCCTGGGGGAGGATTATCTGAACCAGATGTTTGGGGCCATCTCTCTGACACAAGTGAGTAATTAGTTCTAAGTGATTATCCATGTGATCAGTCTGGGAGCACGCTCGCAGCTCTGGGCTGGGGAAGTGGGCTTGGATCGTTACCCCGACTAGACAGAGAAGCCGGAGGTATGGAGGGTTGTATGCATGTGTGCACTTGTGCCAGGAGATTATTTCAGAAAAGGCTGCATGAGTCAAGGGTAAACGGCTGTGTGGTGTGCCTGGGCAGATGGGTCTGTGATGTGATAGCTATGAAGGATTCTAGAAACTGTGTGTCTGAGCAATCTCAAATGCTTCTCTGTGTGCAGAATAGCACAGACTTACAGGACAGTTACTCTCAAGGCAGAACATGAGATAGACCCAGAAGTAGCCTGTAAAAACTGATCGCAAAGGGTCCTCCTGATGCTGGACATGCCCGCTGAGGGTGTGGCTTGGTGGCAGTGAAGACTTGCCACCTCCTGTGGCCTTGCTTCTACCTCAGCCTCAAGTTGTGCATCAGTCTCCAGGCAGAAAAGCAGGACACCCTATACCAACTGAAATGGCCTCATGGTGGGACTAGGGGCTCAGAATAAAGATTATTTTGAATTCTAGAAAAGAAAGGCACATTTCTAGCATATGTGTGTGCCCGACCCTCATGAGATTTATATACACAACAAAAATGAGTACAAAGAGGGGTGCCTTGGTGGCTCAGTCGGTTAAGTGTCCGACTTTGGCTCAGGTCATGATCTCACAGTCTGTGAGTTCCAGCCCCACATTGGGCTCTGTGCTGACAGCTCAGAGTCTGGAGCCTCTTCAGATTCTGTCTCTCTCTCTCTCTCTGCCCCTCCCCTGTTCACTCTCTGTCTCTCTCTCAAAATAAAATAAAGACATAAAAAAAATGAGTACAAAGAAATGACAGAATTGCTATCACTGGAAGTCCCTGTGGGAGTGCAGTGTGGACACAAGAGAAGGAGGGATAGTTCCCCTTGAAGAGGCAGGAGCAGTTTCAGAGACAACACAAGATCAAGATCCAAAGTGTTTGAGTTCAGCTATTAACACCAGGCCAATAAACATCGGCTCTTTTCACGTTGGTTTTACACCTCAAAAAGCTACAGAAAGAATGGCCCAAACCTGTAGTGGCCTTTCGGGCTTCCATGGGAGGAACCCAAGAGGTATCATGTCATAGTCTCTGTTTCCCGTGTCCTGTCTGACCTCAACCCTGCAGGCTCCTATTCTTCAGGGAGGAAGCGTGAGATATTTTGCTTGAGAGAGACAGCTCATGGTGGGAGTGGTTGTCCTCATTGGGCTTCTGTAGGTTTGGTTGGCATCCCTCCATCTGCACCTGAAATGCAGGGTGTGGTGCGTGGACAGGGAAGTGCTGGATATTTCTCCACCCCACAGACAGGACTATTGCTTGCCAACACTGCTGGCTTCGTCTCTTCACCAAGACCAGGGGTATTCTGAGTCTTCTTTGTTTAGAACACTGCGCTTAATTCTTTTTATTTTATTAAAATTTTTTAAAAATGTATTTTTGAGAGAGACAGTGCAAGAGAGAAAGAGAGAGAGGGAGGCAGAGGATCCAAAGCAGGCTCTGTGCTGAAAGCAGAGAGCCCCATGTGGGGTGTGAACTCATGAACTGTGAGATCATGACCTTAGCTGAAGTCAGATACTTAACCAACTGAGCCACCCAGGTGCCTCTATGCTTAATTCTTAATATGAGTTAGCTTCTTAATCCTTTCAACAACCTCATGCTGAAGACAGAGTTGCTACTCAAATCTAACAGGTAAGGAAACTGAGGCACAGAAAGTTTAATGGTATACTTCTATAGCCCTTATTCTGTACCAGGCCCTGCTCTAGTCACTTTAGATGGGTCATACATTTAATCCTCATGATAGCCCTGAGAAGTTGTTAAGAAAAATTACCCAATGCCTACAAATAAGGCAAAAGTTGGATTTCACAGTCTCTTGAGATCACACTCAACATTATCTAACAAGCCCAATGTGTCAGGGAGAATATCAGCTCCCCAAAGATGTCTGCATCCTTGAATTCTGAGGATTTATCATGTCTTATGGTAGAAGAAAATTTGCAGATATAATTAAGGTTATAGAATTTCAGATAGGGGGACTATACAGGATTGTTTGGGAGGGCACAATCTAATCACTGAAGCCCTTAATAAAAGCAGAGACCCTTCTCCAGTTGTCAGTCAGAAAGATACAGCAGAAGAGGAATCAGAGATATCGGATTGACCTGTGTTGTTAGAGAGGGCCACATGGAAACCAGGTGAAGGACTACAAGCAGCTTCTAGAAGCAAGACCAGCCCCTGGCTGACAGCCAGCAAGGAGGTGGGCATCCATCCTACTTTCTACCTAATGGAGCTTGGAGATGGAGTCTAACCATAGCCCCCCAGTAAGAGCCCAGGTGGCTGACGCCTTGACTTTGGCCTTGGGAAACCTGGAGCCAAGAAACCAATTGAGCTTCTGACTTAAAGAACCATGAGATAGATTTGTGTTGTATTAGGCTATGAAATTTGTAGTAATTTATTTTGGCACCTGTAGGAAACTACTACTGCCACCCAAGAGTTCTTGAGGGTAATGGTATCCACTGGAGCACTCAGCTATGATGGAAATACTCTATTCTACCCTCTCCCAAACAGCAGCCACTAGCTACATCTGGCAATTAAGCACTTAAAATGTGACTACCAAGAAATTTAATTTTTAATTTTATTTATTTCTAGTTAAATTTAAATTTAAGTAGCCATATGAGGCTTGTGACTACTATATTTGATGATGTGGCTCTATACAGTACCGTCATTTCACTTACCACTTATTGTTGATTAGGTAGGGCCCAGACTTTTCAAATTATTTGTCAATGTGTAGATTTTGTCTGGTAGAGATACAAACGTTTTCTGTCTAGTGGAAAAGGTAACTCCAAAGGTTATAGATTTATTGCCTGTAGGACATTAATCAGCATTATAGCTAATCTAGTGGTCCTATTCTGATATTCTCTTTCCCGCCTATAAGATCTCAATCCTTCAAACCATTTTTACTAAACTGTCAGTCCCCTACTAATGACTTAGAAAAAGCTTTGATAGCTATGCACCCTACATGTGTGTTATGTTTTTTAACTTCTTGAAAATGATGCTATTATTAGACACTGTATGATCCTCATTTTACCAATGGTGAGACTAAGCTGTGAAAATGTAGATCGAGGCTCTCTAGCTGCTGTGGAGTATGGACAGTGTAACCCCAGAGGCCATACTTTTAACTAACACAAGATAATGTGATGGTCTATTTGAACATTGCTCCAAAACACAACGTCAGGGCCTCTTGGAACTTGCTTGGGGGAGCCCTGATAACAGTGAATATTCACAGGGCAGAGAGATGCCCAGATGTGTGGGGGTGCCAGGAAATGCACTGGGGCTAGCAGACATGCATATGAAAACCATGCCTTAAAAGGCTGAGACTACTTCCTGGTGGCCTCTAATCTTGATTCCTAGGGTTAAGTTATTTTTGCTTAGTTTCTGTTGAGGAGGAGATAAGTTACCAGAACTCTCAGAAAGTGACTTATCTAGTTTCCTATTTCAGATATGTCTGGCAAGATGTCCACCTGCAGAGTCACACCCATTAACTGTTGGAAAAAAGGATTCCCTCCCCTACTATAATAATGTCCTAGTAAATATGAGTGTTTTTCTCTGGGAGGTGGTGTTTCTCTGTGAGGGCCACGAGATATATTGCTGTAGGCTTGTGGCTGGAGGCTCCAGCAGCAGTGAAGGGGACATGCTACTTTCCCTTCCCTTAGCCTGGTGTTGGGTTTCTCCAAAACTTCCAAAGATGCTTTCAAGTCAGGATTGCTGGGTGCCATTTGAGATTTCTGTAGCTTCTTCTTGGAGTTCCCAATTTATTATTCTTTATAAGGAAAGCCCTCATGAAATGGACTGCACCTTTAAAAAAAAGAATGGATTTGTGAAGAATATGGACTTATACCCATTTTTTGTGATGCTTAAAAGATGGAAAATCTTTTATCATAAACAAATGGTATCAATAATTCTAGCTACTACTTTTGAACTTGTACTATATGACAAGCATGCAATTGTCATGATATGTACATTGTCTCAGTTACTCCACCCAACCACCTTAAAAAGTAAACTCATTTTCACCCCATTCAATAGATGATGGAACAGACCTGTAGAGGCTGACATGATGACAAAGGCAGGATGCACCCCTTGAGCTGTATGAACCAAGTATTCTGAGTATTAGAAAATATAAAATAAAGCTTAATGTCTTCCATTTTTGTGTCTTTAATATCTAACACATTGTCTGAATTTATTGGTGTTTCATAAATATTTGCTAAACCAAGTGAGTACTTTGTGATTGGAAAAAAGTATACAACAATTCGTTCCTTCATTATTCCACAAATATCTATTGGACACCTGCCTGGTGCTAGGTGCTGACTATGTGCTATGGTGTAAGGAACTAGGGATATAAAATAAAAAAGATACTTTCATGGGAATATAAAATGGTGCAACAAACTCTTACTTTATGATAACATATAAGAATATTCTTAATATATAATCCAGGAATTGTGTTCCTTGGTGTTTATCCAAAAATGTTGAAAATTTATGTCCACACAAAAACCTGCACACAGATGTTTAGAGCAAGTTGATTTACAGTTGCCAAAACTCGGAAGAACCAAGATGTCTTTCAGTAGGTGAGTAGTTATATAAACCCACTAAAGTACACCCAGACAATGGCGTATTATTTAGTACTAAAAAGATATGAGGTACCAAGGCATGAAAAGAAATGGAGGAAACTTAACTGCATATTTCTAAGTGAAAGAAGCCAATCTTTGGTCTTCCTCTCCAATCTTAATGTCAACATCATGCTTCCCAGACTTTCACATGCCCACCAATAGCTGGGGATCTTGCTCAGGAGGTCTGGAGCAGAGTCCCATGGGCTGCATGTCTACCCAGTTCCTAGGGGATGCTGAAAACTTCAAGGCTCTAATGAATCTTCAGGAATTAAAGGGGCAAAGTGTCCCCTTACATGCTGTGCAAGTTCCACCATATTTTTCCTTTGCTGGGGATGATAAAAATATGATACTTGGGTTGGAAACCTAAATTGAAATATCACAATTTTATTGTTTTTTCAGATGAAGCTAAAAACAACAGTGGTCATTCAAGGCCAATTTTCTGTCAGTTTTCCAGGATAAATCTTTGGTATTTTGCTGTTAGAAAGAAATCTTTCTCCATTGTATTGTGTCTCAAAAACATTTGTTCCTCCTTATGTCCCCTGTGAGCCAACCCTCCACAACCCCTAACTGTCTTGAGGCCAGTGGCATCTGACACATGCCTATCAGGCCAACTCACTTTGGACCAGTAGGCCACATGTCCAGCATCTGGCTGATACACATTTTTAATCTAAATATGCCATTTTATTTTTGGTAAAAATGCTCTTCAAATGAAAATGAAAATTACAATGGGAAATTGTGGCCGTCAAGGGAAAAGAGCCATTTTGAATAATCTCTCTCATAATTGGGGTAATTTTGACAAATTCAGACATTATAGAATTTCCATGCATCCTCTCCACCAATGACGGGTGAGGGAAGTGTACTTTCTACCAGGCAAAAGCCTAATTTACTCTCCCTTCCTAGCCCACAGCAGTGATGATGAGCTGCTCTCTACCAACATGTTTTATTCCACCCCTGGTGAGCAATTAGAAATTTTATGGCTTAAGCCAGGAGCAGGGTAGAGCTCAGGCTGGGGAGTTGGCCATGGTAATTGAATCATAACTTTGGTTTTGGTTTTTACATTGATGAAAAATATGCACTATATCCTCTGTCCCAGAACAAATGGATCAATAACTTAAGTTTCAAATAGACATAGCAGATTTTCTGTACTCTCTGGTTACATAGTAGAGACAGCTACCAAATGGTTTTTCCTTTTAGGATATTGGGTTACTCTGTGATTACAGTTTGATGCAGGGATTGGTTCTCTTGCAATAGTGAAGGGCCTTTTGTGATGCTGTGTGTGTGTGTGTGTGTGTGTGTGTGTAGGTGTGGACTTGCCACACCCCCATGCTACTTTACTGGATTCCTGTGCCTGAAGCCACCTTTCAGTGATGTCAGCTCTCAGGATTCTCTTAAGTGGAGACTCTTCTTTTAGAACCAAGTATCATAGATAGAGTCTCTTGTCTCCACAACAGGATAAGGGGCATGATCTGGGGCTTTGAAACCAGATGGACCTGAGTTTGAATCCCAGGTGTACTACTGGTGTGCTGCACAGGACTCGGCTACAAGGCAAAGGAGGTTCCTAGAAAGTCCACTTAAGGTGGAACTCACACTTAGGTGGTGGCTCTGTGCTTGTACCACCTTAAGAGTGAGTGCCTCCTTAAATTCTATACTCTTATCCCTCTCTTTCCTTATCCTAGTCTGGCCCTGGTGTGTGACCATAGAGACACCCCCTTCTTTTAGTCTGTTCCCTAATCTATAAAATGGGGGCAATAAGAACTATCTCTTGGGATTGTCGTGAAGATTAAATAAAATGATGTCAATAAACTTCTTGACATGGTGCCTGGATAAATGGCGGCTATGTTTAGTTTTAACTCACCCATTAATTGAGCATCTTGACAAAACCCCCTCTCAGGATATTTAGAGTTAATCCCTTTGTCCTTTGGAGGGAAACAAGAATCAAGGAATATTTTTAAAAGTCTTCACTTAGGACATTGCTCCTTTTGAGTTATTCTTCAGGAATTAATTTATTTTAAATCTCTCTGACACAATTCCATTTCTCACAGTTGAAGTATAAAGTGTTGCATGAGCAAAGAGAAACTGAAATTTGAGTGTATCTCGTTACATGCAGAGCAGAGCTGCGGGCCCCCTGAGAGCAAGCACTTCATTCTGGGGAGACAGAATGTCTCACCCAGAGAGTGAAGGACCCAGTGATTTGGGCTGTGTCTGAAGCGCCTGCTCACCACCTGGGCCTCGATGGAGGCTCTGATCTTGGTGCTCTGTCACTGTGATCACTCACTTAGCACACCCTCAGAGCAGCTTAAATTTCTACTTGCAGGAGCCTGTACTTTCCCCGCTCTGTCTTCTCCCTCCTTGGTTTTTCTGGTGGGAGGCTGACCTAGGCATTCATGGTCAGGAGGGAGGGGAATCTGTTAGAATACTGGCTGGTTAGAGGAGAAGCTCTGAGGGGCTTGATTCTCCCAATTGATATTCTTGCCATGTTGTTCTAAAGAAAGAAAAAACGTGTGTTTTTACAGAGTTAACTAGATGAAGACCAGGTACTGCTGATTCTACTAGGTTCCCCTTCCCTTCGTTTGAATATTGCTTCCAGCTTGGTTGCTAAGGGATAATGACAATGACTGAGGTATATTCTTGACTTCTGGTTCCATTTGTATGTCTTTTTAATAATTTTAATTTCAGTGTAACTAACATATGGTGTTATATTAGTTTCAGGGGAATAATATAGTGATTTGACAATTCTTTATATTACTCAGTGCTCTTCATGATAACTAGACTCTTAATCCCTTCACCATTTCACCCTTCCCCCACCCACCTCTCCTCTGGTAACCATCAATGTATTCTCTGGAGTTAAGAGCCTATTGTTGTTGGTTTGTTGGTTTGTTTTTTCTTCATACGTTTATTTTGTTTCTTAAATTCCACACATGAGGGAAATTATACAGTATTTGTCTTTCTCAGACTGGCTTATTTCACTTAGTGTTATACTCTCTAGTTCCAACCATGTTTTGCAAATGGCAAGCTTTTATTCTCTTTTATGGATGAATAATTTCCATTATTCATTCATCATAAAATATAATGATATTTTATATCCATTGTATAAAATTCCACATATATATATGTATATATATATACACATTACATCTTCTTTATCCATTTATCTATCAATGGACATTTAGGCTGCTTCTATAATTTGGTTGCTGTAAATAAGGTAAATAATATAAGTGTCAATAAACATAGGGGATCATCTATCCCTTTGAAATAGTGTTTTCACATTCTTTGGGTAGTAAGTACCCAACAGTGCAATTACTGGGTCATAAAGTAGTTCTGTTTTTAATTTTTCTTTTTTTAAAAAATATAATTTGTCAAATTGGTTTTCATACAACACTCAGTGCTCATCACAAGTGATTGAGCCCTTCTCAATGCCCGTCACCCACTTTCCCTTCTCCCCCACACCCCATCAACCCTCAGTTTGTTCTCATTATACAAGAGTCTCTTATGGTTTGCCTGTCTCTCTCTCTATAACTTATTTTTAGTTTTTCAAGAAACCTCCATACTGTTTTCCACAGTGGCTGCACCAGTTTGCATTCTCACCAACAGTACATGAGGGTTCCTTTTTCTCCACATCCTCACCAGCACTTGTTGTTTCTTGTGTTTTTTATTTTAACCATTTTGACAGGTGTGAGATGATATTTCATTGTGGTTTTGATTTGTATTTCCCTGATGATGAGTGACATTGAGCATCTTTTCATGTGTCTGTTGGTCATCTGGATGTCTTCTTTGGAGAAATGTCTGTTTATGTCTTCTGCCCATTGTTTAATTGGATTATCTGTGTTTGTTTGTTTGTTTGTTTTGGTGTTGAGCTGTATAAGTTCTTTATAAATTTTGGATACTAGCCCTTTATTCAATATGTCATTTGCAGGTATCTTCTCCCATTCAGTACATTGTCTTTTAGTTTTGTTGTTTGTTTCCTTTGCTGTACAGAAGCTGTTAATTTTGGTGTAATCCCAATAGTTTATTTTTGCTTTTGTTTCCTTTGCCTCAGGAGACATATCTAGAAAAATATTGCTAAGGCTTATGTCAGAGAAATTACTGCCTGTGCTCTGTTCTAGGATTTTTATGGTTTTAGGTCTCACATTTAGGTCCTTAATTCATTTTGAGGTTATTTTTGTGTATGGTGTAAGAAAGTGGTCCAGTTTTATTCTTTTGCCTGTTACTTTCCATTTTCCCAACCACATTTGTTTAAGAGACTGTCTTTTCCCCATTGGATATTCTTGGCTTTTTTGTCAAAGATTAATTAATTGTGGATTTATTTCTGGGATTGTGAAACCTCCAGTTTTGTTCTTTTTAAAGATTCCTTCACTACTTGACGTTATTTGTGGCTCTATAAAAATGTTAGGATTATTTGTTTTAGTTCTGTGAAAAATGCTGTTGGTATTCTGACAGGGATTGCATTAAATCTGTAGATTGTTTGGGGTAGAATAGACATTTTAACAATATTTGTTCTTCCAATCCATGAGCATGGAATGTCTTTCCATTTGTTTGTGCCTTCTTCAATCTTGTTCATCAGTGCTTTATAGTTTTCAGAGTACAAGTCTTTCATTCCCTTGATTAAGTGTATTCTTATGTATTTTATTATTTTTTGTGCGATTGTAAATGAGATTGTTTTATTAATTCCTCCGTCTGCTGCTTTATTATCAGTGTATAGAAATGCCATGGATTTCTGTGCATTGATTTTGTATCCTGCTACTTTACTGAATTCACTTATCAGTTCTAGTAGTTTTTGGCAGAGTCTTTATCATGTCATCTACAAATAGTGGAATTTTTACTTCTTCTTTACCAATTTGGGTGACTTTCAATTCTTTTTGTTGTCTGATTGCTGTGGCTAGTACTTCCAGTACTATGTTAAATAAAATTGTGAAAGTGGTCATCCTTGTCTTGTTCTTGACCTTAGAGGAAAAGCTCTATTTTTCCCTATTGAGGATGATGTTAGCTGTGGGTTTTTCATATATGGCCTCAATTATGTTGAAGTATGTTTCCTCTAAACCTACTTTGTTGAGAGTTTTTATCATGAATGGATGTACTTCTTCAGATCATTTTTCTGCATGTATTGAAATCATCATATGGTCTTTATCCTTTTTCTTGTTGGTGTGCTATATCACATTGATTGTTTTGTGAATATTGAGCCATGCTTGCATCCTAGGAATAAATCCTAGTTGATTTAAAAAAATGTATTGTTGGATTTGGTTTGCTAATATTTTGTTGAAGATTTTTACACCTAAGTTCATCAGAGGTATTGGCCTATAGTTCTCTTTTTTTTGTAGTGTCTTTATCTAGCTTTGATATCAGAGTAATGCTGGCCCCATGGAGTGAATTTAGAAGCATTATTTACTCTTCTATTTTTTAGAATAGTTTGAGAGGACTAGGTATGAACTATTCTTTAAATGTTTGATAGAATTTCACTTGCAAAGGGATCTGGTCCTGGGCTTTTGTTTCTTGGGAGTTTTATTTTTCTTTACTGATCCAATTGCATTGGTAGTAATTGGTCTATTCCATCTGAATGTCTTTTAGCCATCTAATTAAGGGTTCTCTTTATCAGTTTCTTACTCTGTAAAATAGAAGATTTAATTTCTGGAATATCTTTTTATAGAACGAGCTTTTTATAGAACTTCTGAGACCGCTGTGTATGTGTATTAGAAATCGGAGGCTATACTAAGTTTAAACACATTGTGTGATTCACAAGCTGTATGTTCAGTTCTAGATGAAATAACATTTAAGGAAGGTCAAGACACAAAAAGTCACTGCATTTTCCTGCTAATCCTGGATTCCTTCCATCTTGGAGTCCCAGGTAATCCCCACCAACTGATTAGAGTTGTTTCATAGAGTAAGACTTATTAGGTATTCTTAGTCTAGGGGGTTTAAAAAAAAGGAGAAAACTTCTTTGATCTGGAGAAACTTAGTAGCTGGATTGATATATGAGGCCTGGATGAGTTGAGTAGGAACTAAAGAAATCCACAAATGAATGTATAAAGACTTGGGAGATTGTGGGGCATAAACTAACACTCCTATAGGGGAAAAAAATTGATCTGACTTAGGATTTAGGTAGTTAGCTTAACTGAAAATTTTAAGATGGTTTGGAGTTGGATTGAGGGAGGGGCAGATGACCCCCCAGACGGGGAAAGCCGTAACAGGAAGGACCCCTTGGTGGGGATGAGTGTTAAGATAGAACATATAATGCTGTGTAATTTCAAAATACACAAATCGGATGGATATATTTTGAATGTTACTGAATTAAAAGAATATGCTAGATTTATCTATATTAAATGCTTATTTAATTCTAGACTAAATATAAACTTATTCTCACACTGTTGAAAGAGCTTCTGGCCAATGATACAGGTGGAATTTCCCAGCTGGGTATCAGAATAATATACTGCAAAGAGTAATGGGCCTTAAGTTGGAATTGAAGTAAAGCTGGGAGACACCTGGTGTGTGAAATTTGTACATGTCATTTAATTGATTACTTATCTGTCAAATATTTGACCACCCATGTGCCAGGTGCAGGGACAAAAAGAGGAACAAGGTAGGGGCTATTCTCTGAGATGGTCTTAGTCTAGTCTATGGGTAGACTCAAAAAGGGACCAATGTAATTTTAAGTGTGTGTGACAGAAAAAGCCATACTTCCAATGTTTCTCCTTTCCACTGACAGCACTACCACACTCACAGCACTTCTGACGCAAGGTGTGGGAGTTTCCTGCACCAAATTGGGTATCCAATAATTTCACTTCATTCTCTACACCATCTACCTGGAGAGTGTCAGGTCCCATAGGCTAAGGGCTCAAGTGAACAAGATGTTTCCCTCTTCACACACCAGTCCCAAGGTCAGCTGGTCTCCTGCGCTTCTGATGCATCAGCTATAAATCCGAGGTTCTTACCACCCCCTCCTTCGGTTCAGTTACTTTGTTAGCGGGGCTCACAGAACTCAGGAAAACAGTTTACTTACTGTTTATGTTTATTATGAAAGCCCACGATAAAAGATACAGACGAACGTCCACATGGAAGTGACGCATAGGACAAGGTATGTGAGAAGGACCCGGAGCTTCCATGCTCTCACTAGACATGCCGCTCTCACCAAACCTCTGTATGTTCTCCAACCTGGAAGCTCTCTCAGCCCCATCCTTTTGGGATTTTTATGGAGACTTCATCACATTTCCAGCCCTTCCCCCATCACTGGAGAATAGGGATGGGGCTTCTAATCAGGGCTTGGTCTTTCTGGTGACCAGAGTCTCCTCATTAGAACAAAGGACACTCCTATCACTTAAGAAATTCCAAGGGACTTAGAAATTACAAAGGTTTTAGGAACTCTCTGCCAGGAATGGGGAACAGACACCAATACATGCATTTTCTATGATGTCACAAAGTGGATTATGAGCAATACTAAGGGTATATTATGGGAATATAAACTTACCTAGTGGCTTTGTCAGTTCCATGTGGGTAAATGTTACTATCCCCATTTTACAGTTCAGGAAGTCTATGCTCAGAGAGAGCTGGGACCATTCAAGGCCACTTTGGCAATCAGTTATAACTGGGAACTAACACTGAACCTAAAGCTCTTTCCTGGAGGGGGTCATTTGAACCCTCACGAAAGGCCTGGATTCAGGTCTAACTGGGTAACTAGCAAGCCAAGATAGCTCGAACATGTCCTTTCACCTCAGTGGGCTGGAGGTTCGCCTGTATAGCCAGAGTAGCTGGGATATGCTAGTACAGAAGGCTCCTTCCATTTCTGACACGGGGGTGACTTGCCTATGGTCTTCAGATTTGACCCCCATTTATTGAGGAGATATTATGGATCAACCTTATACTATACAGACAGCTTCTCTCTGCTCAAACACCTGGTAGGTATGTCTCATAAATTGCCTTGCGGAATGTGCAAAGACAGTTGCTTTTGGTGGGAGGTCCAGGCCAGGCTCATTCACTTACTTGCCTTGCTCTGCTAGTATATAAATTAGAGATAAAAATACCAGATTCTGGAGGTTAAACTGTTTATGAGTTAAAGCTTTATAGTGTAACGTTTCTCTTCTACGTTCTGTCTTTTTTTTTTTTCCTTTTTTTTTGACTTGGGGTTTGTCCTTTTTGGGAGCTTTTGGTTTAGCATGTATCTTTGAGCCTTGAGAAATGGGACTTTTTAGTGAAATAGCAGAATATGCCACAGGTGGCTCAGACCGATGGATCAGACTTTCCCCTTGGGACTCAGGCTGTAATTGGGGATATAAATTAATTGTAACAAGGTGTCAGAAAATCTTTCACAAAAAAGCAAAACAAATTAACCCATTGAATTATAGAACGTTTAAATCAGATCTCTGAAATGACACAGATTCTGTGTCCTAGCTGAAATCTAAACTTGTGCAAAGTCTTGCATGAAGGCAGTCCCAACTGGCAGGAACTCAAAACGCAACCAAATATGCCACTTTCACCAAGTAATACAACAGGCTGGTTATTGGAGCCATTTGAAAAGAGACTATATAATCATTTTCTGATCTCTCTGATATGTATTTTTACAAATAACACTAGGGAGAAATGAAAACTGTTTTATGGTTCATAAGGAATCAACTCCATGAAACATGAGTTTCAGATGGGGCTGGCCTACTCATATCTGAATCCCTGTAGAATCTTTAAAAATAAGCATATGCTTCCCCAGAATTATCAGAGGCCTCTGATCTGCTCTGTGTTCGATTCCCCCTTCCTTTCTCCATCAACTCACAGAAGACAAAGAGAGTCAATGAAAATCAAGCCACTTCCACATTGGCCACACTTATTCTTTCTCTCTGATTAAACATATTTTCCTAAATATCCCCTCTCCTTTTTTGGTTTGGCCAGGATGGACCTACAATGAAAATGCCAACTCATTTTAAAGGGAAAGTAGGGCCATAAATGGCAGTATGGTGTTGTGGAAAGAATAAGAATGGCTTTGTAGCTGTGTCTGCCCTAGAATCTTAGCTTCTCTGTCTTCTAGTTGTGGGGTCCTCTGCATTCTACAGACATGTTTGTGCCCTCATTTCCACATCTGCTCGTTGGGAAGGATAAAAACTAGTTGGGAGGGTTGATGTAAGCATTAAAGAGTGTCATAAATTATATAATCAGGAGTTATTTTTTTGAGTTGCCCTATCCTGAAAGTTCTGAGGGTTATCTACAATACAATAAAAATGGCAGCAAAAGGGGGAAGAGGCAGAAATGTTGGAAAATGGGCATATAGTAGGATTAAGCTTCCTAGCCCCCTTGTGACTGGGGATGACCTTGGGTTATGAGTGGAAGTGACATATATACTCTCTGGACTGGATATTCAAGGATATTCAATTGCTATGTAAGACCCCACCCCCCACCCCATGTCCTCTTACTCTGAACTGCCTATCTTTGAGGCTGAAGCTGCTCTGTTAGCCTAGTTTCCAGGGTGACACTGTTGAGCAAAACCCTCTACTGAATTTTGATGGATATGCAGTGTGAATAAAAAAATGTGTCTCTACTTCATTAAACCACTAATATTTTCATGTTGCCTTATCTTTGTGGAACCTAGCTTATCTTTAAAAAAATGTTTTTTAAATGTTTATTTGTTTTTGAGAGAGAGACACACACAGAGCATGAGTGGGGGAGGGTCAGAGAGAGAGGGAGACACAGAATCCAAAGCAGGTTCCAGGCTCTAAGCTATCAGCACAGAGCTTGACATGGGGCTCAAACCCAGGAACTGTGAGATCATGACCTGAGCTGAAGTCGATGCTCAACCAACTGAGCCACCCAGGTACCCTGAACCTAGCTTATTGTGATGGACATAGCTTCTCTTCAGATTACTGAATTTCTCTTTTGTGAAATTCAGATATCTCTATGGTAAGACCATATTCACCATCTTTTAAGTTTCTGCTTAAAAATTCTGCAGTTACCATTTGGAACAGTAGCGTGTGATTTGCCAGTAACATGCCCAAGATTGCTCTTTTTAATGGCAGCACATCTTTCATTATTTGATTTCAACAATGTTGACTTTTTTGGCCCACTTTGGACAGGCCAATGTTCTCTGAAAAGAAACCATATTCTGACTTCACTTGTTAATGACTCTTAGCTTTGTATCTCTGGTCTGAAACTCTTCCCTGAACTGCAGATTTGCTATCCAACTGCTGTTTGAGGACTCTGCTTGGATACTAGCCATCTCACATTTAGCTTGGCTAAAGCACTATTGATTGCTTCCTGATTTGTACTCCGCCTACTCTGCGCTTGCTTTCTGCTATCATTCAAGGAAAATCTCAAGTCCTAACCCTAACCCACAAGACGATGCCTGCATCTTTCATTCCTTCCTCCTCCGTCCCTCCACCTATGGTGCTTGGACCCAGTCACGCTGACTTTGCTTCTAATCCTGAGACAGTCATTTTTCTCTCCAGCCTCTGGCTCTCTGAACTTGCCAGGCACTCTTCTTGTATCTCCTGGAACAATCTTTATCTCATTACTAAGTTCCCTTTAGTTAGGTCTCCTTGCCACTTCAGCAAACACGCTTGTCAGCACTAAGATAGGAAATTATCTTACATATTTGATTGTTTGCTCTCTGCCTCCTCATCCCCCTTAGAGCATAAGCTGACTGAGGGCAAAGACTGGTTTGCCCTCTGGTGGTTTTGCCCTGTATCCCCATGGCCATCATGGTGCTTTCCTAGAACATAAAAGGCACTAAGTAACTATTGGGGATGTAGGCTTGAGTGGAGATGGGAGTGGGGCTGTGCTGAAATAGGTATGTTTATGTTCCTTTTCCCCATGAGTTCTTGAAGGCAGGGACTATTGTCTAAAGTATAGTAAGAGCTGGCGGCGAATTTAATGGATAATAGTTCAATTGGTTAAAGTAATGCCTTAAGTCACTAAGCTAAGCGTTGGGCATGAAATGAATTTCATCTCTGCCTTCCCGCAAGACTCCAAGGACCAACCACAGTCTGTGGTGTGCCTTCTATATGCCATGCACTGTGAGAAGCACTTTCCCTCAGTTCATTTTCACACTTGCTCTGTGCTGCCATATGGTATGTTTTCCCAAATATTTCCTGCTCCTTCTCTCTCAGGAACATGGTATCATTATACTCCCTGGTCCCTTACTGATGGATGGAGGCTTATGACTAGCTTTGGCTAACAAACTTTGAGCTAGGGTGACATGCACCACTTCTGGGGCAGGCACTTGAGTGTCACTGAGAAGCCCTCCTGAGCTTATGTTTCCTCTGGCATAGCTGCCCCAAATGGCTGAGAGGTGGGCTGCTCCTTCAGCCTGGGTTCCTGAAGGACATGAAGAGTAAAGCTCTCTCACTAACTCTTGATGGACATGTTGTGTGATCGAGAAATACCTCTTTTGTTAGTCCAAGATGCGGAGGATTGGGCACTATTTGTTACTACAGCGTAACCTGACACATTCTGAGTGACAGATGAGTTACACCGATCCCATGTTTACAGATGAGATACTTCATATTTAGAGAGGTGACTTGCCCAGAGACACTCAGCTAGTAAGTGGGGGCACCTGGACAAGACTATTTTTAACAGACATATAATTTAGCCAGTACCAACTTTCCTAATTTGGTTTTCAAGCTATCTTATGTGTCTTTAGTTTCTCTACACAAGTCTTAACCTGACTTAAGTCCCCCATCACACATGGTGGTGGAAAACTCAGTCTCACTTGGTCATTTTTGGGTCTCTGCTTTTTCTTCCTTAGACTTTTAGGAGTAGGCCCGGTGTCATGCCTGGAATACAGAGCTTTGGAAGATCTCGTCCACCCCAGGGTCACTCCTACTGCACTGCATGGTCCCCGCACCCCTGGGGGGTTTATTGATTCCGTGGCATACTGAGACATAGGAATCAGTTCAGTCTGGAGTACACCTGTGTCTCAATACCTACATCCCTCAAAGGTCCTGCTACCTTTCCTAGGACTCGGAAGGAGACTCTTTACATTTTCACTACCCTGGGCATCATAGATCTCTAGGATGCTCTTTCCCTGTTTCCTTCCTCCCCGAGGTGTGAAGGCACCTCAACAAGCACCGAATGTGTAAAATGTGAGTCAGAACCATTCCCTTCCACCTTTCTTTCCTTCCTTCCCCAGTATTTACTAAGTGATGACTATAATCAGGCACTAGCCTTTGTGTTGCAGACAGAGAGGTGAAACAGAAACCTCCTGCCCTCAAGATGCACAGTGACAGAGAGTCATAGAGAAATAGACCACAAGCAAAACAAATGAGTCCTATGGAAGCTTAGCAGAGTTTGGAACTCTAGAGAAAGCAAAGGAGGGAAGAAGGGTGGGTGGCATTGAGAAGAGGTCAGGGTGAGCCTTGCATTTTGCCCTGAGGCAAAACACACGATAAAAACAAGCTGGTAGCTGTCTGAAAGGGGAGAGTCCCTGACAGAGAGAAATGGACACATCACTGCTGAGGGCGAAACATCCTGCCTGGTGTGTGCCCGGAACAGTTGGGGCCTGCAGTGGGGACAGGCAGATGGTGTTGGGGCAGAGTGAGCCTCACTTCTTGTTTGGAGATGGAAGCCATGTGAGGAATCTGACAAATGGCGTGATCAGATTTTTTTTCTAAAAGGCAGGTGGGGAGAGCAAAGGGCAAGAGCTGAAGCAGGGAGACCGCTTAAGATGCTATTTCAGTAATAGTTTCTTTCCAGTATTGGGCCACCTCCCTCCTCTGTCTCTCCGTTCAGGTGAAACCTTTACCACTTCCAATGTGCTTCTGCCTCCGCCTCTTCCTTGTTCAGGGAAGGCTGGCGCACTTATCTGGATGAAGGCAATTCTTTGGAAGATAGAAGGACCTCAGCACCTGCAAGTGTCTTCTGAATTGGTCTGGCACTGAAGTTAGGGGGCACAGAGGCTCGGCTGATCTTGGAGGGGAGGGAAAAGTGCAAAGACCAAAACAGAAATAGTGCCATTTTTTTGAATATTTCATTGCAACATATCATCTCAATAAATATCCTGCCCCATAGACATTAAGAGTTAACAGGTGCTTAAAGTAGGTTGAGGTACCTGAGAAGGCAGAAGGAGGGGTCAGGAAGAAAAAAACATGGGAGTCTGTGCATATGTGTGTAAGGTGGGAGGAAGGGCATCTTCTAGTAATTAAGATAGACTTTCTGGGGGCAGGAAGAAGCAAAGGTAAAGCCCTTCAGATGGTGCTGCCAGATAAAAGATAGAACATCTGGTTAAAGTTGCATTTTAGATGAACAATGAACACTTTTGAAAAAAAAATGAGTATGTTGCAGATCTTACATGGGACATACACTAAAAATATTATTCATCATTTGCTGAAGTTCAGATTTCTCTGGCCATGCTGCATTTGTATTTGTCAAATCTTGCAACTCTGATCTCAGATGAGTTTTGAATGTAGCCATGGTTGAAAACCATAGCTTGATTTCTCTGAAGGTGTGTGTTCTCTGGACAAAGAAGTGGGGAAGAGGAGGGTGGGATTTTCGGTGGAGGAATGTTATCTGAACAATGGCAGGGTTTGAGATGCCCTGGCCCATTATGTGCAGAGAGAAGGAATGCATCGTGTGAAGGCACCTCGACAAGCGCCGAATGTGTAAAATGTGAATCAGAACCATTGGTGTATTTGTTCCTTACCTTCTTTTCATCCTGGACATAGATGTATTTGTCAATGATCAGGGCTAATATCAATCATGGCATCATTTATTTTTTCTTACATTGGATTTTCAATTTAATTTGATAGTTGGGATGCAGCTATTTCATGAAAAAATCATCCCCCCTTTCCCTCTTGGGCCCTCAGACAGTGTATAATAAATTAAACTTTCACATAAGCCTGTTGACACAAAAGGGAAGTTTTGGACTCACAAGACCCCGAACTGTGAAAATGAGACTAGAGATGAACGGGGTGTCTCCCTCTCTGTTATCCCAGGCAGGGTCTCCTGGGCTATTTATTGCTGAGAGGTTCACACTTCAGTCTGGTTAAGATTGTCCACCTACCAGGGAGCCCATCCATAACACACGTTTCAGATGTTTCCTGTGCAGAACATTTGTCCTTTTAATAATTGACCTACAGCACACATGTGTGATGACTCTCATATATTATGTGTTTCAGCTTCATGGACTTTTCTTTGCTTCAGTGGAAACTATTTTAATGGACTTTCTTTGGACTCATGAAAATACTCAGAGTTTGAAGGAAAGCCCCTCAAAGGTCTGCAGCCTTAAATTTTTCATACTATAAGGAAATTGGATTTTGTAGATCTTCCAGCTTGCTCCACTTTGGCTGGGTAAATATTTATTGAATACCTTCCAGGTGTGAGCCCCTGGACTTGGAAGGCAGCAGGGGATAGTGGGAAGTGTGTGGCAGTTATATTTTGCAGATAGGGATTTGAATTCAGGTTTCAACGACACTTCCTTGGACACTACCTCACTCCCAGTATCAGTTAGGATGTGAGCCTTAATTCTAGTCCTGATGCTAATGCTGGCCCACTGCTAATAATGTTTTTTTAAATTTATTTTTGAGAGACAGAGAGAGACAGTGTGAGCAAGGGAGGGTCAGAGAGAGAGGGAGACACAGAATCCGAAGCAGGCAGGCTCCAGGCTCTGAGCTAGCTGTCAGCACAGAGCCCGATGTGGGGCTCAAACCTTCGAACCGTGAGATCATGACCTGAGCTGCAGCTGGAGGCTTAACTGACTGAGCCACCTAGGCGCTCCAGTGATACCCATTCTAATACTGTGTATCAGTCAGGGTTCTCCAGAAAAGGAAAACCAATAGGATGTGTATATACAGAGAAAATTTATTTTAAGGTATTGGCTCTCAGGATTATGGAGACTGGAGAGTCCAGAATCTACAGGGTGGGTCAGCAGGCTAGAGTCCCAGGAGGAGCTGATGCTGCAGTTCAAGTTCAAAGGCCATCTGCTGTTGGAATTCTCTCTTGCTCAGTGGAAGGTTCGGCTTTATTCCAGTTAGGTCTTCACCTGATTTGAGGGGACCCACAGCATTATGAAGGGCATTCTGCATTACTCAAAGTCCACTGGTATAAATATTAATTTCATCCAAAAATATGCTCACAAAAACATCCAGAATAGTGTTTGACCAAATATCTGGGTGGTGCAGCCCAGCCATGCTGACAGATAAAAGTAACATCTTGGTAGTGATCCTAATATTCAAAGGTACTAATATTAAAATGCATCATGTCAGGGTTCTACCAGAGAAACATAACAAGTAGGAAATGTGTGTGTATCTATCTCTGTCTCTCTATCAATCAGTATATAGATATATAAATATATCGAAAGAGAGAGAGATTTATTGCAAGGACCTGACTTCTGGTGGAGGCTGGCTCGCCAAGTCCAAAGTCCATAGTCGGGCCATCAGGAAGCACATGCCAGGGCTCTCAGGGAGCAGCCGATGCTGCAGTCCACAGACAGAACTTCTTCTTCTTCTGGGAAGTCTCAGTTCTATTGTTAAGACCTTTCAATTGGGTGGAATCAGGCCCATCTGGATTATCAGGATCATCTCCTTCACTTAAAGGCAATTGGCTATGGATGTTAATCACATCCATAAAACACCTTCAGCCAAAACCTAGCCTAATATTTGATTGACTATATGGTACTGTGTCTTGGCCAAGTTGACATGGGAAACTGGCCATTGCAAAGATACAAAGCAATAAGCACCTGACTTGGCATGTAATGCGTCCAGTCATTTCTAGCTAGGATGGTGAGAGATTCAAAGGCAAACCATGTATTAATACTGATACTAAGAAGCTTGTGATATAGTAGAAAGATATGACTAGATCCAAGAATTTATATGACAAGGTGATAAGCCAAACAACTTATACTTATCAAACCATCAGAATGTACCAGACACTGTGTTAAGGGCTTCACATACAGTTTTTTGCATCCCATTTTCATACAACACTGTGAGATAAATATTATTACTTGTATTTCACAGTGGAGGACACTGAGTCTCAGAAAGTCTCAGTTATTTGCTTATGATCACACAGCTAAAGAGTCCCAGAGGGAGGATGGCACCTGTGACAAACCAGCAGTCTTAGCCAAGATGTAAGCCAAGAAGTAAGCTTGGTGGGAGGGAGGCAGAGGACTTGTCGGCAGAGCCAGAGACAAGGAGAATCTTGGGGATCAGTGGGGGTGAAACCAGGACTGCCATATGTGGAGGACCAGGTTGGCAGACCTGAGGATGAAGGGCTGAGAGAAAGCAGGTGATCCAGAGAGAGGGAAAGACCTGGAAAGCAGACACATATGTGTGGGGCCAATGGGTGCTAGCTACGATGTCCTCCATTAAGGGACCATGAGTGAAGAGAGAGATGCTCAGACATGGCAAAGCAGTGGAAGCCATCAAACTCAGGGCATCTTTGAGTTGAGTGGATTTTTCAGGAAAACCACTAAAGATGCTGAGTTTGATTTCTGGGTTAACAATGACCCTCCAGCCGCACCCACCCACCCCCCTCCCAAGCATCAATAGAACCAGGAGCCCAGGAGGCAGAAACCATCAGTGATATGGTCAATTAATGTTAATGGTAGTAATGAGAAGAGGAAGAAGGGAAGGGAGAAGAAGGAGGAAGAATTCTGAGGTCACTTTTCTTTACAGAGCCTGCCATTTTTGAGGCTCATTTGTAGGAAAGTGAACTTACAGGCTGTGCTCCTGTAACTTTTTGGGACACGTTCTCATTGTTTTCCTAAGTCCCTAAGCCATGAGGAAAATCATGGAAAAATGAAGGATTTGAATATCTGAAAGCAGCAATCCAACTTGGCTGGGGCATTTTTTGGGTGCAAAATTTATAAAATGCCTTGGAAGTATTTTCCACGGCACATTCGGTGACTTCACTCCGCCTTGCTTAGACGGTCTATTTTGGTTTTGAGTTCATAAAGCCCCTCTCTCTCCCCCTCGTCTCCCTGCTCAGGGTTCACGTCCAGATAAAACAGCTAACTCAAATATGGTGTAAAAATACAAGCCCCTTTTAGCCTGGCTTTTCATGCTGCGCCCCAAAGTGTCCCCGCGTGTTGAATGTGAGAAGGGGCGGGGCTGGGGGGGCAAGGAGCGTGTTTTTCCAGCTCGAGTTCTGAGAGCAGGCACCTTCTGGAGCTGGGGGCCAGGGCCACCGCACCCTTGCTGCCGTGGAAATCACTCAGGGTGATGCCCGCATGCAGCGGTCGCTTAAGAGCTGGAAAACATGCCAAAGTCAGCAGCTGGAGTAAGTTGAGTAAATCAAGTTAAGAGGGAACGGGACAAGATTTTGGAAAAGAAGAGAATGTATGGGTCAAACCATTAACTAGGCCTGCAGGGTTAAGATGATGAGATATAAATGGATTGGTATTTCCTGGGTTTAGAACAGGAAGTCTGCATGGGATTTATATCTGGTCCTCTGGCTCTGCTGCTCTTGGGAGTCTCCTTTCCCAGCCACTCGCCTGCCCAGTGCGCCTCAGGTGTGGGGCACTGAGAGCAGGATGGGGCACACGCCAGAAAGCTCTGGGTTTTGCAGCTATAAATACATTTATCCAGCCCGTCATCCTCAATTAGTGCTGGAGTGCTCACAATGCAGCGCTCTTCCCACGGGCTGAATCGAAGACCACACAGACCTCCCAAATCTCTCCGTTCTGGCCTGTAAAAACCTTTTCTCTTTGCATCTGACAGACACCTGGGGCACAGACACCCTGATTCTTTTGGAACCACGATAGCCACAAATAATGACCATGGGGGACTGGGTAAAAAGGGTTGTGCCTCCAGGCAAGTCCGGAGGTTGATCGTGAGGGGATCCTTCTCTCTCACCTGGTTTTGCTGGCTCAGGTGTCGATGGAGGAAATTTGCCTCAGTCTGGGATGTGACCTGGAAGGGTGACCTGGGGTATTCCCCTGTCCCAATATATTGTTGTTTTACTTTACCTTCCCAGCGTCCTTTGAGAGAGGGAGTAGTGGTTACTTGTTCTGTCTTACAGACAAGAAAAATGAAGCTCAGAGTGCCTAAGAGGCTCATCCACGGCCATGTAAGCCATGCATAGCAGATGCAAGACTATGAGGTTGGTGCAGTGATCTCCACTGTACAGGTGAAGAAACCCAGGCTTAGAGACCCTAGCAAGGTAATACAAGGACACAGAATGAGTGAGGGGTGGGCTAGGTCTTAAATACATATCTGTTTCACTCCATGATATCAATGACCTCCACCTGCTCTGGAGCTCTGTCCTCCCCACAGCTGTCCCTATAAAGTCCCCTAGAAAATGCCTGGTGGGACTTTGAGAGTTGGGTAAGATGGCTGCTGTCTCTCCAGTCCACATCCCACACACAGAATTGCTCTATGCTCTGCTTCTCATGATCATTCTATCTATGTATTCATCCATCCATCCATCCATTCATCCAGACTTCCTTCCTTTCTTCCATCCATCCATCCACCCTTCCATCCATCCTTCCTTCTATCCATCCATCCATCCATCCATCCACCCACCCTTCCATCCTTTCTTCCTTCCATCTATTCATCCATCCTTCCTTTCATCTATCCATACATCCATGCTTCCTTCCTTCCTTCTTTCCATTCATTCATCTATCCATCCTTCCTTCCATTCATCCATCCATCCATCCATCTGTCCATCCATCCATTCATCTATCCATCCATCCTTCCATCATCCATCATCCATTAATCCATTCATCTATCCATCCTTCCTTCCTTCCTTCCATGTATCCATCCATCTATGCTTCCATCCTTCCATCCTTCCTTCCTTTCTTCCCTCCTTCCTTACTCCCTTCCTTCCTTCCTTCCTTCCTCCCTCCCTCCCTCCCTCCCTTCCTTCCATCCATCCACTCAAATAATTACCCAGTGCTCATTGTGTTGGGGCCTGAGCAGGGTGCTGGGGACACACCTGTGAATAAGCTCCAAACTTGGGAACCATCCTTGGTCCCCAGTTTTCCTTATTCTCAATATCTTCACACCTAGTCCATTGCTGATCCTCTCAGCTCCACCTCTGGCCATTCCTTTTCTCCCCTCTGTGGAACCATCCTATCCCAAGATCCTGTCTTCTCAAAGATTGCCTCCTGTTTTTTTCCCCTGTGTCCACTAGTCCATTTCCCACGAAGCAGCCAGAGTGGGTTTTTAGAAAGCTAGAGCAGATCACTTCTCTCCTCTGCTTTAAATCTCCCAATGGCTTTTCATGGCACTTGGAAAAAAGACAAACTCCTTACCACAGCGGGTAAAACTTTTCATAATCTGGCTCCCATCAGTCTTTGACCTCATCTCCTACCATTGCTGATCATCCTTTCCTTCTTCCAGCTCCAACCATACTAGCTTTACTTCTGTCCTGCTTCAGAGCGTTGGCCTAGTATCCCTCTATCCTGGAGCTGGGTCCCTCCCATCAATCCTTTCTCAGCTGTAGTGTTGACTCCTCAAAGCGCTTCTTGGCATCTCATGGAAGGAAGCCACCCTAACTTTCTCATCACATTCTTCTATTTTAATTCTCTGCTACCACCTATCACTCTCTAGTAACATTTGTAATATATTCATTTTTTCTCTTTAACATTGGCACTCAAGCCCACGAGTATCTCTTCTTCACTGTTGTGTTATCAACACTTAAAACAGGGCTTGCATGAGGTAGATACTCAGAAAACACGTGTTGAATAAATGATATGGATAGATATGGTCCCTGCCTTTGTGGAGCTTCCAGTCTAGTGTGTGTGGGGGGGGGATGAAAACATTTAAATGTATATTAATATTATCAGATGCCTAATGATTCAAGTGATTTCAGAATCCTCTCCCTAATTCTGACTGCTGTGTTCAGCAGCTGCCCTTCATCTCCAAGGTCCATGACTCTGCCCTCTGCCCACACTTCAGGGGAGAGAGGCCAGAGCACAGTTGTTCAACAAATGTTTTGATTGGTACATCATTGGGAGAGACTTATGTGAATTACAAAATTTTATTTTATTTTATTTTATCTATTATTTATTTATTTGTGGGGGGAAGGGCAGAGAAGGAGAGGGAGAAAATCCCAAGTAGGCATCCCTGTCAGTGCAGAGCCTGATGTGGGTCTTTATCCCACAACCATAAGATCATGATCTGGGTCAAAACAAGTGTTGGATGCTTAACTGACTGAGCTACCCAGGCACCCCTGAAGATGAGTAAATTTTAGAATGAAGACTTCTGTCATCCTTGTTCTTCAGGACACTGAAGACCCGAACCTTGTGTCTTTTGTGAACTTGCATAGAAGAATTCTAGTTCTGGACTCTGCAGTCTAACTGGCTGTGTTTGGCATTTTTTCCCATTTTGAACTAAGATACATTTGTTTCGCAAATTTTGGGATATCTAGTCAAGTGTAGAGAAGAATATAAAAGTATTTGAACTCCCAACCATCAGATATAAAAGCTATTAATACTTCGGTGTTTTCTCTTCCTGTATTTTTGGTACACTATGTATAAATCCATCCCTCTTTATCAGTCCACCTAGAACAAATTTGGGACCATGGAGTAAACATAAAGTGGCATGTCTGTAGAACAGGAAGAATCCATGAGGAGAGACAGACAAGAGGTATGGGGCCTTGTAAACCCCCATGAGCAGGTGGACTTTTGTGCTGAGGGTCACGGGAAGCACTGAAGAATTTTAAGAAAGGGAGTGCCATGATGCTATGTGATTCATGCTTTGGGAAGCCATGCCTTATGTTCAGCCCACACAGAGGCAGGCAGGAAGTTGGGAGGCTGTGTCAGTGACCCAGGTACAAGATGGGGGCAGGTGTAGGACAGGGAGACAGACGAGAGTGGCAGGGTGTCGAGGACCTGCCACTGGCTTGGGTATTAGGATGTGGAAGGAAGGGAAGGATTCTTGTACAGGCAAGGCTTACACATATTGTTGCTCTAGGTATCTTAGCTATTTTAAGAATGGCATCTGGTTAAAGACATTCAAAGGCATCAGAAAGGGTTTATGACCATAACAGACAAAGCTAGAAACTGAGCTGCAATAGCATGATATATTGCCATTATTAATTGCTTTCATAAGAAGCGATGATGACTATTTGATCACTTCATCTCAAGGAGGGGGAAGGTGCCCAGGTGTCAGTGAGTTTCCTTCTGTCTGAACAAGAATGATTAACTTCAATTATGGCTGCCTTTGGAAAACTGTGCAGGTCTTTTAGTGAGTTTTAAAGTATTTCATTTAGACATTTTGGAAAAACATACATCTCTATTCATAGCAATAGTTACTGTTCTGATTTATAAGTCCTGCTCCACTGTAAATCATTCAAAACTCAAAAATTAAATTTTATGGCATAACACTTTGATGGCTCTATGCCTGAGTAAAGGGCAGGAGGAATGCAATTTTTCTTACTACCTATTATGATCAGATGCCTTTTCATTATGTCTTTTATTTTATTTTTTTACATAGAGCAGATGGTTCAGGTCCCATATAGAGAGAAGTACACTAATGCTCTGTTAAGAAAAACATTTAAAATTTGACATTAAAAAAGTGGTATGCTTTTCATCATAAGTTCAATCTTATTTAGTTTTAGAATTATGTATCCTAAGCTTGCTAAAAAATTAATATAAATTCCCATGTCTAAAGCATAGTTGGATGTCTGTGGGGCTTGGCCATTTAATTGCCTTAGGTGCAAACATGAATTATTCAGTTATACTTACCTGACCAGGAATGGGTCTTCAGACAAATGTGCTTGCTCTTTCTTACATTGCTCGATTCCGTTTCATATATTCCCCCCTATATCCTAGGAGATGGGATTAGTTTGGTTTCTTCATTTAGGGGAATGGAAGGAAGCCACATCTATTAAGTGACCACTGTGTTACAGGGTCTGGGTGCTCTTTTTTTTTTAAACATTTATTTTGAGAGACAGGGAGAGACAGAGCACGATCATGGGAGGGGCAGAGAAATGGGGAGACACAGCCTCCAAAGCAAGACCCAGGCTCTGAGCTGTTAACACAGAGCTGGATGCGGGGCTCAAACCCACAAATTGTGAGATCATGACCTGAGCTAAGTCAGAGACTCAATCAGCTGAGCCATCCAGGTGCCCCAGAGGCCTGGGTGCTCTTTTGCACTTGGGTTGAATCTTCTCTATAATCTTTCCTAGTTTTAGTTTTACAGATGATAAAACAGAATCAGAGAGGTTCAGAGACAGAGTGTCACACAAATTCCAAATTATGGAGTTAGGATTCAAACTCAGACCCCTTTGGGGCCACCCTGTACTATTTCCTCTTCACCACAAGGAAAAATGAAATGTGTCCTTGTAGCTTTTGTTCTTCTGTTCAGCTAAAGATACCACGTGTTTCTTCTTATTGGCCTGACACATAATATTTGATGATTCCTCTCTTTGAAGTTTTAAGTGTTATTTATTACCCAAGTAGTTAGCAAGAAAAGGAAAATTGGAAAGAAAGGGGATTTAATAAGTATTCACTGAGCAAGTTCTGGGCACCATGCTTGTTGCTAGGAAAGGGTTCCCAGGGGTAAGTAACATGGGTTCTAAACAGTACCTGCTTCCAGGAACCTGTCAGAGGAAGCACTGAATGCAGGGAAAGTTCTGTGACAGAAGCTAGGTGCAAGGAGAAGACGTCTGACCATGCTACGGGGATGAGCAGAGGGAGGGCTTATGAAGGATAAGACATTTGGACTAGGCTTTGAAGAGAAGTAATATTCAGAGAGGTAGAGCACAGAAGAGAGGATTCTAGGCTCGGGATCAGCTTGAGATTAGCTTGCCCCTTAGTGTTGCAGAGTGGAGTGATATGTGTTTATCTGTTCCCTTATTTCTAGCCGGTGATCCCAGGAGAAAAGTTTGGCCAGTCCTCGTCTCAGAACAGAAGTCAGCTCAGAGCCTGGGGACTGGACTTGGGATTCTGTCCCGGGGGTACATGGGTCTCTAGTGAAGCAGGTTTATCTGGTGAAAATTTAGGTCAGCCACTGGGGGAGTCTGAGTCCCAGCAGCTGGGGCTGAGCCAGAGACCCAGTGAATGGCATGAGTTTACCCAGTCTTGGGCATACGTAGCTTGTTTTGTTGTAGGTTAGAACCACTGTTACATCTTCTGTGAGAAAAGATTTATATAAATCTATATTCTACTTTGATATGGATAGAAATATTTTGCATGAAGATAATCATCATCACAACAAGCACAATAAAGCTTTATGTTGCCCAACAGTTAAAACTGTGATGTATATATGTATATATATATACACACACTTATGCACACAATGGAATATACTCAGTGATCAAAAAGAATAAAATCTTGCCATGTGCAACAACATGGATGGAACTAGAGGGTATTATGTTAAGTGAAATAAGTCAGTCAGAGAAAGGGAGATATTATTTCACTCATATGTGGAATTTAAGAAACACAACAGATGAACATAGGGGAAGGGAAGGAAAAATGAGATAAAAACAGAGAGGCAACAAAACCATAAGCGACTCTTAAATACAGAGAACAAACTGAGGGTTGCTGGAGGGGAGGTGGGGGGATGGGCTAAATTTGTTGATGGGCATTAAGGAGGGTACTTACTGGGAGGAGCACTGGGTGTTCTATAGAAGTGATGACTCACTGGGTTCTACCGGAAACCATTACTACTCTGTATGTTAACTAACTTTGAATTTAAATTTTAAAAAAATGAGAAAAAAGTGTGCACATTCATGCATACATCAGTCATTTACAGCAAAGCACATGTTTATGAAGGCTCCTCCCAGGTATGTGAATGTCCATTTATTTACCACCCTCTTTGCTCCAGAAAGGACTATAAAGATTAGATAATATCTCTAGAGAAAAGAAACATAAAATGAAGGGGGAAATTTAGGCCAAAAGGAAAAAAGGAGTAAAGGAGGATGGTACCATGAACGGAGATGGGGGTGGGGTGGGGAGGAAAAGAGCTGATGCTCTTGTGAGAGAGAAGGGTACAAGTTTGGTAGTACATCATTGGCAGCTGATGACTCCATTGCATCTGGTCAGCTAGTTTTCTTTTTAAAGTTTATTAATTTATTTTGAGAGAGAGAGAAAGCATAAGCAGGGGTGAAGGGAGGCAGAGAGAGAACCCTAAGCAGGTTCTATGCTCTCAACACAGAGCCTGATGTGAGCCTTGATCCCATGAACTATGAGATTATGACCTGAGCCAAAACCAAGAGCCAAACACTCAACCAACGGAGCCACCCAGATGTCCCTGTCTGGTTGGTTATTTGATGTAACACTTACCACTCTCAATGAGAATGTTATTTTCCACCTACCTGTCTCATCTCCCTGCTGACTGGGAAGACTGTGAGAAGCACCCAAGGGGCATTCACTTTTGTGCCCAGTACCATACACATTAAAATGATTGAAAGAAATGGATGACCTGTTGAATAAAGAAGTGAAATAGTATGGGTCCCATTTTACAGATGAATGAAAAGAACAGTTAGATCCAGATCAGGAGCAATGTCTTTTGACTCCTATCCCAGTTCAGTGCTTGATCTTCTGGAACCTAATGCTCTTTTTTTGTCCTTGTTCAACCTTTGCAAATTCTGCAAGCATTGAGGAATGAGGTGTTACTTAGACAAGTCTGAGCAGCCCTTTTTACATGGCTGCATTTGGCTGAAATGTGCATCATGGGACAAACTCCCCTTTGATATTTTCATTTCCTTTTTGGTGTTTCTTTTCTTAGAACTGAGAAATTGGTTTCTCTCGGCCTTTGTTCTTTTTCCATAATCACACTGTTGCCCAATCGCGTTCCGCTAATGACCATCACACCAAATAGCAAATATTAATAAAGAGGGAATATCAATGAGTCTGTGAATCATGTGGTATTTATGCAGAAAGTCTCCTAAGAACGCACACCACCAAGTTCTGCAAATGATTAAGGCTCCGCTGTAGTTATTATCTTTTCAGCCAGACTTGGGAATCTGCTTTGACTCCAACGACTAGAAACACCCTTACACATTAAGTACCTTGATATAACGGCCTGTGGCAGCTGAGGTATTGCAAATACTCTCATTCTCCATGTTTGATTCTTCCAAGAAAATATCTGGACTCTGGGCTGATGAATCAAAAGTGATTTTCCATGAGCAGAAAACATGGTGGAACTTTTAACCTTTGCTTTATACATTCCAAGCAAGGAACTTATCCATCTTTCCATGCTCTTAATGCAAAGGAAGTATTTATTTTATGAGGACTATTAAATGGGTTTCCTATGCAACATGCCTTCTAGAACACAGACCATGTATGCTACATAAAACAGACATATTTACATCCCAGGGGAACCTCTGGACCTCTTGCTTTTCTTCTCACCTCTCTGAGCTTTGATCTTGATGGAGAGATGCTTTTGCCTCTAGCTGGAAGATTCATAAATCTGAGGGGAGGAAGAGGTTGACTTCTTGGCTCTTCCCTCTCTTAGAGGCTCATGCTCAATTTGTAAAAGGCCTCGTCTCTCAGAACATGCCTGTAACACCTCAACATCCTTGTAAGATTTCTGTGAGCTTTTCCCCTCTGCCCTTTTCGGTTTAAAGGCTGATGCAGCTTCTGGTATGTGGGGGATTTGTGAGGTTAATGGGATGCTTCTAGCTGGTTTAAGTTTCTGCCAGAATGATGTAAGAGTGGGATTTACTCTTGCTATAGGGGACACTTTAAGCTGGGTTGGGACAGGGTAAGTGTCTGTGTCTTCAACATTAGGAGATCGTTTTCCAGGCATTTTCCCATCAGGGTGGCCCTATGACAAGGAACTACAGACTCCTGGCTCTGGAATTTCATCCTTGAGTTTCAGACACCTATCACAAAGTCCACTGAAGTTTAGAGCCTTAGAATTAATAAACAAGATAATTTTTGCTGAACTTCCATTTCTCCAAGGATATCATAAAATTCTCTTCAATCAGCCATTGTGCAGAAGCATTCTAATTTTCTCTTCCCCTCGTTGTATTGAACTTCCTTTTCTCCTAGGTTATCAGGTTCATCTGTCCATTAGTCTGGCTTTAGCATTGTCCTAATTCTGCACCAGGATGCTTTGGGTTTTGTGGAGACACAGGTGCAGCAGGAAATTTTTGAAGCCAGGCAGTTTTGGTCCCAGTTCTGACTTGTCACTTTCTAGTTTTGTAGTTTTGAATACATTCCTTAATCTTCCAATTTTCTTGACTGAAAAGGGGGTTGGTCACCCTAACTTTGGTGAATGGATAAATGGGTTTGCCCATGAAAAAGCATCGGCACAACAACCTGATGAATACAACTTTTTGCTTCCTATGACATTTAAGAAAGAGATTGAATCTGAGGAAGGTCATCATCAGGTGTGTGTTTAGAACCATCATTCAGGCTGCCATGTTTAGTGTGCATAGGAGAAGTGTGTTAGTTATCTATTGGTGTATAACAAATGATCAGTTAGTGGGGTAAAGTAACATACATCATTGCCTCACAGTTTTTGTGTGTCAGGTATTCAGACATGACTTAGATGGGTCCCCAGTGTCTCTCATGAGGCTGGGGCTGAGGTCTCATCTGGAAGCTCCACTGAGTGAAGATCTGCTTCCAAGCTCATGTGGCTACTGGTAGGATTTGGTTCTTTGCAGGTTGTTGGATTTCAGATCTCAGTTCCCTGCTGGCTTTCAGCTGGAAGCCGCTTTCAGTTTTTTGACATATGTCTCTCCATGGGGTAGCTCAAACATGGCAGCTTGCTTCAACACAACCAGAAGAGTAAAAGTCCACTAGGAAGACAGTATCTGGAGTCCTCTGTAATCTATTCATGGAAGTGACAGCCCATCACAGTTATTGTGTTCTGTTGGTTGGGATTAAGTCATTCAAGGAGATGAGGTACACAAAGGGAAAGGATGTCAGCAGGAAGTGGGGATCCTTGGAGGCCATCTTGGAGACTGCGCCCCACAGACTGCATCAGCTAGAGGTACATAAATGAAAGTTGGAAGATTTTGAGTTGTGAGGTAAGGGATGGCCGCCAGAGCAAGTTGGTGACACTCCAAGTGGACAGAGGTACACATGTTTTTCATCTACTTAGGGGACAGAGGAGAAGGGAATGGTAAAGCAGGGATAAGGATAACTTTCAGGTTGCTGGCTTACTCAGCTGAAGATAAAAGGTGGTGAGAATCTCTGAGAAGGAGAATCAAGGGGATTTTATCGGGGGAGGGGGCAAAAACAATGAGTTTAGTTTCCGTTGTGTGTTTTAGAGACTTCTGCTCGAATCATTACTGCAGGCTGGTCAGCCTGGGGCTCACTCCTGTTCCGGTAGGATTTTATGCAGAACTCTACCACATAAAACACTGAAAAGTAGAGTTTCTCTGGTTGAATCTAGGATGGGGACGCATGGGAGTAAAGCCTGCTGAGGCTTCTCTGTAGCAACTTACATCTGCAGCAACTCCTTTAGGTTCCATATCGGTTTTTGGTTTGAATATACTGACTTGGGGGGGTTTAGCCATTCCATGGGATATATATCATATATATTACATATATTATATATGATATATATGGGACACATATAAATATATATGGGATATAAATATAAGAATACATGTATATCTCATGTTAATTAGAAAAGGATTTATGGAATGGCTAAAACCCCAAGTCAGTATATTCAAATATACTCTCTATAGTATCTATCTGTCTGAACACACACACACACACAGATATCTAAAGTTTATTTTATTTGTTTTGAGAGAGAGAAAATAAATGGGGAAGTGAGAGAGAAAGAGAATCCCAAGCAGTCTCCATACTGTCAGTGCAGAGCCAGATGCGAGGCTCAATCCCACAAACTGTGAGACCATGACCTGAACCAAAACCAAGAGTTGGACATTTAGCCAACTGAGCCACGCAGGTGCCCATAAATTCATATGTTTCAAGTAGTGCATATGCAGGGGAGATACTGAAAATTCATAAGGTCTTGTGTAATCTGCAAATATTGAGCATTTGTGTGATCTAGCATAGCCTTTTCCCTTCTCTCTGTAGAACCCCACAGCCAGTGAGCCTAAATTTATGTGACTTTGTCTGTCTATCTCTTCATGAGTCCTGTGACCCTAAGGAGCCAATAGCTGCCTAGAGAGGAAATTTAGAACTCTACCCTCTACACTCTGGATCCTGATTGTAGTTCCCCTACCCAGCCTTCTTATTAGTTCCTGGATTAACCTTTTGTATAAAAACTTCTAAACCCTTTACATAACTCTGATAGGTAGAAATCGTTCCTCTATTTTTATTTTGGCATGTCGATCAGCTATTACTAAATAAAAAACAACAACAAAATCTCCATGCCATACAAAATAAGCATTGATTTAATATTCAGGTCAGCTGTGGATAGAGTGACCTAGATTCTGTTTAGCTCACTGGTGATAAGCTACAGGTTAAGATAAGTTCTGCTCCATGAATCTCACCCCGCCTTGAATCAATGGGCCAATCAGAGTGTATTTTTCTCATTGTGATGGTAGGGGCATATGATATCATACAATATTACTTAAGAACATTTCACATGCCTGCTTATATTCTGTCTGCTGACATCTTACTAACCAGAGAAAGTCAGGTGTCTAAACCCGAAGTTCTGGATAGGAAAGTATACACGATCAACATTTGCCAGGCACTGTTCACATGCTAGACCCCGACTTACTGTCCTGGTTACCCGCTGTCACATATTTAGAAGGCCTCAGCTTTGTTTCTCTCACGGGTGAAACCTTGGATCCAGGCTGCATCATACTCCTTATGATGATAGGCACAGGATAGCTTCCCCATCAACCAATGTGGAAGCCCCTGAATCTTCACTCAGCCCTAAGGTGTAGGTGGTCATATCTGCTCCCCAAAGATGAAGACAGGGCAGCTTGTGGGTGCTCCCTCTAGGGGAGCAGGGGTGCCTGAAGCATTTGCCCTGCAGAGCTGTGTTCTGGGGGCCCCAGGCCCGCTCCCCATCTCAGGCCCCAGGCCTGGGCTTTCCCAGGCACACATTATGTCTGATTGATATTGAAGGTCAGGCAAGGTCTTTTATAGGCCACGGGAAGTGAAGCTCATTTCTTGCCAGGGGAGTTATTACGGCTGGTTTCACAGGGTTTACAGGCCCCACGAACTGTGTCAGGGGGGCTTTGAGTTTAAATAGAAGCAATTCACAGGCTCCAGAAGACCTGTAATGTTTACAAGAATCGCACGGTTCCATGTAACTCTCAGGTGCCTAAAATCCAAGCTCGCGTTTCCCAGCCGGTGCAAGATCCAGGCTGTCAAAATGAGTATCCTACTCTGAGTTTGGAGCTTAAAACACAACTCTATGGATGACTTTGAAAATGTGAAAAATGCCCTCTGCTCCTAAGGTTATCACAGCTCATAAACTAAGACAAAGTTTTCTGCTGATGTATAAAACTTGAGGGATGACAGTGAAGGATGCATTTTTAAAGGGACAAATGAAACATCTCATGTTTACTGGGAACCAGCCTGGAGGGTGAAGCTGACTCTTTACATTTATGATGGCTTAAACCTGTGTGTGGGTGTGTGTGTGCGTGTGTGTGTGTGTGTGAGAGAGAGAGAGAGAGAAAGAGAGAGAGAGAGAGAGTGTGAATGGGTATATGTGGGTATATGTGTGTATGTCTTGTGTGTGATTGCATATAATTGTTCATGTGTGGGTATGTGAGTGTGGGTATGTAAAGGTGTATGTGTGTATATGTTTGTGTGTGCGTGTGTATGTGTGTGTCTGCTTTCACTAGGAACACCAGGGAACCCACTCTGAGAAGCTGACACTTTATTTTTTGTATTAATTCTTAAATGTTTATTTATTTATTAAATTTTTTAAATGTTTATTTATTTTTGAGAGACAGAGAGAGACAGAGAATGAGCAAGGGAGGGTCAGAGAAGAGAAAGAGAGACACACAGAATTTGAAGCAGGCTTCAGTCTCCTAGCTGTCAGCACAGAGCCCGATATGGGGCTCGAACCCACAAACCATGAGATCATAACCTGAACCAAAGTCACCTTTACCAATTGAACCACCCAGGTGCCCCAAGAAGCTGACACTTTGAATGAAGGAGCTGTGCAAAAGACACAGATTATCAAGCTCTAAGTTGGAGAGTGTAATGTGTTCAAAGAATACAGTGACCGTGGTGTGGCTAGACCCTGGTGTTCCAGGTGGGGTCAAGGGAGATGAGATTAGAGGGGTAGGCAAGCTCTGGTCACACTGGGCCCCATGGGCCAAAGGACTTTGATTTTGGACTAAGGTTTATGAAACACCGCTGGAGAATTTCGATCAGCAAAATGCTATCTCTCGACTTAAACTTAAATATGGAATGAATAAGTGATGGGAACAGAAGGTGCAGCCTAGGGAATATCATCAAAGGTATTATAATAGTGTTTTATGCTGACAGATGGCAGCTACACATGTGGGCACAGTATTACATGGAGAAATTGAATCACTATGTTGTACAACTGAAACTAATGTAACATTGGTGTGTCATCTATACTCAAATAAGAAAGATGGATTTAAATGTCCCTTTAGCTTGCATGGGAAAGCTAGAGAGGAGGGAGGAAGGCCAACTGGAGGCCGCTGCAATAGTTCAGTCGGGACTTGGGGAAGAATGGAGCATTATCACGGTGGGGAGGGTTGGATCTGCTTTCTACTTGGGAGCTCGATGACTATGCTCATGAACTGGATGTGAGGGGTGAGGGGAAGAGGCAAATGTGAGAAACCCGGTGTATCGATAGATACAGAGTGACAGCCAGCTGAACCCAACTTCTGTTACAAGTGCAGTTGACCCTTGAACAACATGGGTCTGAACTATGCAGGTCCACTTATATGTGGATTTTTTCCCCAATAAATATATTGGAAAATATTTTGGAGATTTGCAACAATTTGAAAAAACAGATGAATTATGTAGCCTAGAAATATTGAAAAAATTAAGAAAAAGATATGTCAAGAGTGCATAAAATAGATGTAGATTATTAATAGTCTGTTTTATCGTTTACTGACATAAAATTTACACAGCTCTATTATGAAAAGTTAAAATTTATCAAAACTCAGTGCACCTGGATGGCTCAGTCTGTTGAGCGTCCGACCCTTGATTTCAGCTCAGGTCATGATCCCTCTATCGTGGGATGGGGTCCTGTGCTGGGCTCCATGCTGAGCGTGGATTCTCTTTCTTAAGATTTTCTTTCTCTCTCTCTCCTTCACTCACATGCATGTTCTCTCTCTAAAAAAGAAAAGAAATGGAATAAAATAAAATAAAACAAAAAAAATAAAAGTTATCAAAACTTTCACACACACTTAACAATATGTGGTACCATTTGCAGTAAAGAGAAGTGTAAACAAACATAAAGATACAGTATTAAACCATAAATACATAAAAATAACTGTAGTAATACTGTAATACTGTGATAATTTTCTAGCCACCCGCTGTTGCTATTGCAGTGAGCCCCCATGTTACGAGCATCTGCTTATAATACCTGTGACACTAATCATCTCCCCGTGAGCAACTCCTCTATCCAGCAAATTGTCTATGGCAGTGAAAGTGCTCTCTAGTGGTTCTTGCTATTAGTAAATTTGGGAGAAGTCAAAAGTTATGCAAGTATTTTTAAAATTTTTATTTTATTTTTTAAAAGGTGATACATACTTTTTATTTTATTTTTTAATAGTTTATTGTCAAGTTGGTTTCCATATAACATAAACAACAAGTTGGTTTCCATATAACCATGGACTGAGGGGGGAGGGGGAGGGGGTGATGGTCATGGTGGGGGGCACTTGTGGGGAGAAGCACTCGGTGTTATATGGAAACTAATTTGACAATAAACTATTATAAAAAAATAAATAAAAACTACTCCTGGGCCTCACTCCACACTTTTCTGTTTAATTGGTTAAAGGTGAGATGTGCACATTGCTATGTTAACACTACCACAAAAACTTTCCAGGTGGTTATAATGTGTAGGTAAGCTTGAGAAACCCTGGGCTTTGGAACTTTCGATTTCATTTTTTGATGGCTGAATAATATTCCATCGTATGTATTCACATCTTTTTTTAATGGATATTAATCGTTTTCATTATTTATTTATTTACTTATTATTTTTAAATTTAAATTCAAGTTAGTTAACATACGGTGTAGTATTGGCTTCAGGAGTAGAACCCAATGATTCATCACTTACATATAACATCCAGTGCTCATCCCAATAGGTGCCCTCCTTAATGCCCAACACCCCTTTAGCCCATCCGCTCACCAACCTCCCCTCTAGTAACCCACAGTTTGTTCTCTGTATTTAAGAGTCTCTTATGGTTTGCCCCCTCTCTGATTTTATCTTATTTTTCCTTTTTTTTCCCCCCTATGGTCATCTGTTGTATTTCTTAAATTCCACATATGAGTGAAATCAAATGATAATTTGTCTTTCTCTCCTGACTTATTTCACTTAGCATAATACACTCCAGTTCCATCTATGTTGTTGCAAATGGCAAGGTTTCATTCTTTTTGTTCTCGGAGTACTATTCCAGCGTGTGTGTGTGTGTGTATGTGTGTGTGTACGTATAAGTCCAACGCTGGACTTGAACCCATGAACCATGAGATCTTACGACCTGAGCCGAAGTTGGCCACTCCACTGACTCTGTCACCCAGGCACCCCAGAAAAACTTGATTAAAAAGTTCTGAGTAACAAAAGCAGGCCATGAAATTACATGTACACGGTTTGATCCTCAAATGATTATGGTTATGCCTATGTGTGTGTATATGTGCACGTATATTGCAAGGGATGGTATATGTGCATACAATAACATAAATAAAACCTGTAAGGAAAATGGTTAGAGAGTTTATCTCTGGACATTGGATGACTTAAAAACACTTTTCAATAGTAATCATGTTCCATACCATATGGAAATCCTCAGTTACAGTTTGATTGTAGACAGAGAACAAGCAGAGATGAGATTCCCAGTTAGAACAAGGAATTCTTTTTTT
>PISW01010984.1:0-44622 GCA_004023785.1 Mungos mungo
CAGTTCTCCCAGCACCACCTGCTAAAGAGGCAGTCTTTTTTCCATTGGATACTCTTTCCTGCTTTGTCAAAAATTAATTGGCCATACATTTGTGGGCCCAGTTCTGGGTTCTCTATTCTATTCCATTGGTCTATGTGTCTGTTTTAGTGCCAATACCATACTGTCTTGATGATGACAGCTTTGTAGTAGAGGCTAAAGTCTGGGATTGTGATGCCTCCCATTTTGGTTTTCTTCTTCAATATTACTTTGGCTATTCGGGGTCTTTTGTGGCCCTGAGATCAGGAACATGACAGGGGTGTCCACTCTCACCACTGTTGCTTAACATAGTGTTGGAAGTCCTAGCACCAGCAATCAGACAACAAAAGGAAATCAAAGGCATCAGAATTGGCAAAGAAGAAGTCAAACTTTCACTTTTTGCAGATGACATGATACTCTACATAAAAAACCCAATCGACTCCACCAGAAGCCTTCTAGAACTGATCAATGAATTCAGTAAAGTTGCAGGGTACAAAATCAATGTACAGAAATTGGTTGCATTCCTATATGCCAATAATGAAGCAGTGGAAAGAAATCAAGAAACTGATCCTGTTCACAATTGCATGAAAAACCATAAAACACCTAGGAGTAAACCTAACCAAGGATGTAAAAGACCTATATGATGAAAACTATAGAAAACTTATGAAAGAGATTGAAGAAGACACCAAGAAATGGAAAAACATTCCATGTTCATGGATTGGAAGAGTAAACATTGTGAATATATCATTATTACCCAAAGCAATCTACACATTCAACGCAATCCCCATCAAAATTGCACCAGCGTTCTTCTCAAAACTAGAACAAGCTATCCTCAAATTCGTATAGAACCACGAAAGACCCCAAATAGCAATTGGAGTTTTGATAGAGTTTATACTGAATCTGTAGATTGCTTTGAGTACTATCACCATCTTAACAATGTTAAGTCTTGCGGCACCTGGGTGGCTCAGTCGGGTAAGCATCGGGCTTTGGCTCAGGTCATGATCTTACGGTTTGTGGGTTCGAACCCTGCGTTGGGCTCTGTGCTGACAGGTAGCTCAGAGCCTGTAGCCTGCTTCGGATTCTGTATCTCCCTCTCTCTCTGATCCTCCCCTGCTTGCGCTCTGTCTCTCAAAAATAAATAAAAAACATTAAAAAAATGTTAAGTCTCATAAACATGAGATGTCTTTCCATTCATTTAGGTCTTTAGTTTCAGCAATGTTTTGTAGTTTTCAGTGTATGTTTTCACCTTTTGTTTAAATTCATTCCTAAGTATTTTATTTATTTTCTCCTTTTAATTGACTTGAAATCCTCCCTTATTATAATTACTAGACTATAATGTATCCATAGTACATAGAATAGTGCCTAATACATAGCAGACATTTAACAAATACCAATTGAATATAAGAATCTCCAAACTCATAGGATCTTGAAACTTAGAGGGAACAGTAATACCAATCTCATTCTTCTAAAAATGGAGACTGATCAGAGAAGCTAAGTGAATTGCTCTAAATAGCAGTTAGCTAGTGGTAGAACCAGAAGTTCATATCTCCTGAGAATTTTCTATGGATCAAAATGTAATCATATGCCAAGATTCTGCCTGCTGGAGTAAATAAATGGGTGTATTCATAAAGTTGGATGCTTGTCTTTGGGTTTGGAGATTTTTCAGTATCTAGGTCCCTATTCTCTGAAATGAATCTTAAATAATTGGGGTACCTACAAAAGTAGCTTGCATTTAAGACCAAAGAATAATGAATAAGGTACATATTTCAGCAAATGAAGTTATTCAAATGGAGAAGCACCTGAGTTAATGATTATTTGGAGATATGTATCTATGAAGCCATCATACATGAAAGTCTCTATGAATGTGGTGTGTGTGTGTGTGTGTGTGTGTGTGTGTGTGTGTGTGTTAGATGTGATGATTGAGTGTCATTTTGGAAATGAATTTAGCCCATTAGATCTTTCCATGCTGAGAACAGATGATCTTTTGCTAGATTTTGTCTCCGAAAGAAGTTGTTTTATGATACAATTACTTCCATTTAGAGAATGAGTAGAGAAAAAAGAAAAGGCATGATAACTATGTCCTTTTTTTATAAACTAAGGAATTCCCTAATGTGCTTTTTGTTTTTCTTTAAAAAAAAAAACCTATATATTTGCTTTTTGGCCCTCTCCTGAGATAAGGGTCAGTCAGCCAGGCACAACGTTTAGTCTTGCTTTATTCTGGCTCTTTTCTATAGTTGGTTAGTCCCTCTGTCATTCTCTTACTTCTCCTGCTATAGGTTTCTCCTAGAACCTCCCAAAGATGGTCAATAGTCATAGGTCTGGGAAATGTTTCTGAGTCAATGGTACAAGCCCAGAAACTCGACTGCGGAATTTGGGAGCCAAAGAGGAGAATTGTTAATTGCCTACTCAATATCCTTCTCCTTATTGATAATTCCCTAATTTTGTCACAGTCAATAAGGTAATTAGGAAAACAAACAAAAACCCTAAAATGAACAAAAACTACATTTCCCATTTTTGCTTGCAGCTAGAGCTTATCATTAACTCAGCTCTGGACAATTAGGCGTAAGCAAAAGTTTTTGGATTGGGTTTTTAGTAAAGATCTTTAAAATGGAACTGACAGTTCACAAACACCTTTTGACCTTTGCATTTTGTCCTTTTTCCTGGCTGGATTCTAGACATAATGCTAGAGGTGGAGCAGCCCTCTTATAACTATAGCAACCACAAGGAAAATGTTACGATGTCATGGAGATATCAACACTGACATTGCTGTGCTGCTGAGCCAATGCCCACTACCCCCTACCTCTTGCTATACATAACAACCCCTAATTTGTGTAAACCATTGGTTTTGAAGTCTCCTCAACCAGCAGCTCAATTGAATTCTTAACTGATACAGAAGCTTAAGCAGAAAGATAAAATAATTTGAGTCAATGGACTCCTATATAACTTGTTAGTAAATTATATTTAGAGTAAACATTATGGAGGAATTCTAAGTAGCCAACATAATGATGGTGACATAAATCTGAATCTCCCAACATACTCTCTGACTCAAAAAAAAAAAAAATAACATAAAAAAATAAAACAAAGAATGAGAAGATCAAATAATACTACATAATGCCCATGTCTTCACCATAACTAGAAAACAGAATATTCAAATTTCAAATCAACTTTAAATAGAAAAATAAACACTGAAACCCAGGAAGCTGCCCCCACACTATTGATGCAAGCCTGTCAGCAAAACAAAATCAATATGAGAAAAACTATACATAGGGAAACAGGGAACTAGTTGTGGACTTTAAGATTGATCTAAAACCACCACCCAAAAGAAAAGTCCACCCTAAGTTTGAAAATAATGAAAAAACATGCTTGTAGATAGAGCACTTGCTACAAGGAAGGCACTTAACTGTGTGGGGAGGGTGCAAGGAAGCAGTCTTGGAAAGATAAAATTTTGGGCAGAGGGATCAAAAGAGAGTAGAGGTGACTTTCAGAAATCCTGAAAAATAAGGGGAAAAAACTTGAGGGGGAAATTTAGGAACCTATCAGACCCTCTCTCCCTCTAAAATGGAAGAAAGTACAATCTCTTTTCCTATCATTCCTCTTCCATAAGATAATAATTAATTAATCAATTAAAAAAAAAAGAAAAGTATACTTTGCTACACTGACAGAAGAGGGCACTCTTGATCCGGAAATCTTGCATCCACCCTACCGTTCAGCCCTGTCCATAGAAATGCAAACCAGTCTTCAACTGAGCTAAATCATTATAATAAAAATTTAACAAAACCCCAAACAATAGAACTCTATTTCTATATCAACTGATAGAAACTCAGCCCCCAAATAACGGCAAAGTGAAAGAAAACTCTTCTACTGTAACAAAATTCTCCAAACTGAATTATCTGTTCTCAGCCAAGCATTCCGGACTATGAGAAACATCTTGAATCATAAATTCAAAAACTAAATACAAAAACAGACAAAAAGCCAGGAAGAAATGAGGTGAGAGCTGAGTGAAATTAACATTATACAGCATTACCTATAAGATTTTAGATATGTATACTAAGACATTTTATATAAATGCATACATAAAATGCCATCCTTCAAGGTCCATTCAAATGATTTTTCCATCATGTAGCTTCTTAGGATTCATCCTAACTGGGTATGACCTTTGAGACATACAATAAATTGTGGATGCGATTATTGCTTTTATTACCATTATTGGCAAATGATTGCTTGAGGACAGCAGAGGAGGGGAGGGAATCTTAAGAAGTATATCTAGAGCAAAACACCAAAGAGTTTATCATACTCTAGTGCACACCTAGGCATAGGATTGACTTTATGGATAAGGCAACTTTATGGCTGAGGATTCAGGGAAGCTTTTCGTAGTGACCCAAAACCAGTTAGTAACAGGGCAATGGAAAAAACCTTCCTTTCCTTCTCTCTCTTCTTCTCTTCCTCTTGCTTCAGAAGACAAGGAGTGCTTCCTCCTCTTTGGCTCCACCTTCCATCACTCCCTAGATGCTATGACTACCCCCCTTAGCAGGATGTCTCTTTTATATTCACTTTCCCCTTTTCCTCTGACCCATCCTTCTGCAAACAGAAGCTAGATGCCTAAGTCACTCTCATTCTCAAAAGCAAATAAACCAAATCACCTTCCACTGATTCTCTTATCTCTAATTTTCCTCTGTCATTAAAACTTCTGAAAGTAAATTATACTAGTTATCAGCTCTCCTTCCCTACTCACTCCTAAACCTCTTGTTCTGTTTCTTCCCCCATTCTCTCTGAAAGCAGTCTTGTTCAGAAACTACTAGTTACTGTCTTTTAGATCCTCTTATTCCCTTTCTTCTTGGATCCACAATTTTTTTTCTCTAGGCAATAGTGTAACTACTCATTCTCTTTTTCTGGATTATCTACCTCCCTCTTAAATGTATGTATTCCCTAAAGTTCTCCACTATCTTCTTTTTCTGCCCTGACACCTACATCTCTAGGCCCACCAGCTTCTTGGGTGCCTCTCCCAAGTGACCTACTAGACATTATCCCATCCCTTGGTTCCAGGAGGCACCTGGAGCTCAACATGTCTGAAACTGAATTCCACACCCTCTTGAATTCTGCACCTCCTCCCAAACTCCAATCCAGTCTCAAGTGGTTCTTGATACCATCCTTTCCTTTTCCTTCTATACCAAATCATTCACAAATTAAACTAAAAACACTGAATACTTAGTACATGCAGGCATTGGTCATGGGGCTGGGGATAGTAGGTGAATAAACCCACTTTCTTACATTTGTGCTTACAGACTCAGTGAAAACATGTCCAATCAGCATATACAACTTTCATTCCATCCTCCCTGTCATCCTTTTCACCCTCACCGTCACCCTCCAAGTTCAAGTTAGCATTACCTCTTTTTCAGATAAATAAATCAGCCCCTCTGAAGCCAGCCTGGTTGAGCTGAGTTGATCTCTGTCCTCCTTGTACATTTTTCTAGTTTAACACATCTATTCCTGTTTTGACGTCCCCCTCTAGACAGAATGCCTTCCTTGATCTCCCCATGCTACATCTTATCTGCCCATTAAGGCCCATCTCAAATTCCAGGTCCTCTTTGATGCTTTCCCTGACTTCTTGAACCAGGAGTGTATCTTTATTTTCTGAACTCAGGCAGACTTGCCTCAGCACCTATGACTTACCAGCCATCCCTTTTGCCCTAGCTGCTTCCTTCACAAATTATGATGAGAACGTAGAAACTTCTTTCATATGATAAGAAGATTGATCAGTGATCAAGTTCAAGAGAGATTATTCCATCATAGGCTTATTTGTATAATATATTTTTTCCCCTGGAGATTTGATAAACTAAACTGCTACAGAAGGTGAAAATGCTTTTTTCCAGTGCTTCAAAAAAAGTAATATGTGACTTTAAGAAAGTCACATGAGTTCTCTAGGGGTGTCTAAATGACTCAGTTGGTTAAGCATCCAACTTGATTTTGGCTCAGGTCATGATCTCAAGGTTGTAAGACCAAGCCTCACTTCAGGCTCTGTGCTGGGTGTGGAGCCTGTTTAAGACACACTCTCTCTCTCTCTCTCTCTTTCTCTCCTCTTTGCCCCCCGCCCCCCACGCTCATTCTCTGTCTCTGTCTCTCAAAAAAAGAAAGAGAAAATAAAGTAACATGAGTTTTCTGGACTTTAGTTTCATTATCTAGAAAACTGAAAAGTACTAAATGATTTTCAGTGCTCTTCCAGATCTAACATTCTACAATTAGGTTTTGAGGAGATTTGACTAGGTGGCATAGTCTGTTGATAGACTAATCTAACATCCATTCCCAGCCCCTCTTCTTTTCTTGCCTTCTTTATAGAAGGTAGACAAGCTAGATATCCTCTTTACCAGCTGTCCTGCAGTTAGCAGTGGCCAGTAATATAGTCCTGGTCAATGAGATACAAGCAGCACCGTATTAAGAGGAACTCTAAGAAGCCATTTGCTTTTCAAATGAAAGAGAGAGGCACAGATGACATTACTTCTGCAGTAGGTAGAATTCTCACATGACATGCCCTGTAGTATCCCCTCCCTTTGAGTATAAATAGAACCATAGGATATCACACCATGATTATGTTACTAATTGGTTGACTTTGAGTCAATCAAAATGAAGGTTATTCTGGGTGGGCCTGACATAATCAGGCAAGCTTTTCAAAAGAGATCATTTCCTTGCTGGCCTCTTAAAAGAAAGCAAACATAGGGGCACCTGGATGGCTCAGTTGGTTAAATGTCTGACTTTGGCTCAAGTCATGATATCATGGTTTGTCAGTTCAAGCCCTGCATCGGGCTCTGTACTGACAGTGTGGAGCCTGCCTAGAATTCTCTCTCTCCCTTTCTCAGGCCCACCCCCACTTGCACACACTCATGCTCTCTCTCCCTCTGTCTCCTCCTCTCACAATACATAAAAAAACTCCCTTCTAAAAAAAATTAGGAAAGAAGGAAAGAAAGCAAATGGTCATGTTGTGAAATGATTTGGAGGAGCCTCTAAGAGATGAGAGCCTCATCCCTAGGAACTGAATTCAGCCAACCAGCAGTGAGCTTCTAAGTGGATCTTGAGCCTCTGGTGACACGCAGCCCCCGCTGACACCATGCTTTCATTCTGGTGATTCTTTGAGCAAAAACTCAATTAACTACTGACCAGACTCTTGGCCCACAGAAACTGTGTTGTTTTAAGTTTCTATGTTTGTGGCAATTTGTAACACAGCAATAAAAAAAAAACTGATACAACTCTTTTCCACTTGATTTCAAAAGTTAGGCCCTTAAAAAATCATCTTGTTGTCATAAAGGAAAGGCCAAGTAAATCTCTGGCCTCGACCTCTTGCATGTCTAAAACATGGTCAGCAGCTGCTTTTTTCCAAGTCTTTTTTTACACCAGAAAAAGAAACATCTATTTGTATAAGCTAATGCAAGTTAGCAGGTTTTTCTTTTTCTTGCAGTTGAAATAATTTCCAACTTAGAAGGCAAACTTTTGAAAGTAGCATGAGCAAATTTTTATTGGCCATTGGCAAACATTTATAAGGAATCTATAATGTCCCAGATACGAAACATATATACACACACCCCAAAAATTAAAAAAAACTCTTTGGGGTGCCTAGATGGCTCAGTTAAACATCCAACTTTGGCTCAGGTCATGATCTCACAGTTTGTGAGTTTGAGTACTATGTCGGGCTTTGTGCTGACAGTTCAGAGCCTGGATCCTGCTTCGAGCTCTGTGTCTCCCTCTCTCTCTGTTCCTCCCCCCTACCTGTCTCCTTCTTAAAAATAAATAAAGATTAAAAAAAAAAGCCTTTGCCTTCAATAGGCCCATAGGCCTGAAGACAGTGGTGAGGAACAGTGGGCAGGGGCAGAAGGCAGAGAAATCAGGATACAACTAAAATATAGAGTGATTTAGGCTATAATAGGTATAAGAAGAAGGTGTTAGGAAAGTTCAAAGAAGGGATACCTAGAACAGATTTTAGGGCTGGCTAGGAGGGAAGGGCTGGCTCTGGAGGTTCAGGATGTGGAGCCAAACCACGAGGGATGAGTACAAGTCCCTCAGTAGGAAGTCTTGGCATAGATAGGACTAGAGGTCGGTCAAATAATTGACAACTACCAAGCACCTAGTGTGAGGCTTGGGAATGTGCCAGATGCTGTAAGCAAATAGAGACATAGAGTACATGGTGCTGGCCCCAGGTTCTTATAATCACTCTCATTCCCCTGATGGAGCAGCATGCGTGCTCTCCCTTGTCAACTAGGGAAATGTGAATGGCACCTGACACCCCACCCTGCTGCCCGCTCCCCAGATTAGCACCCTTGGCAGCTGGCCCAGATGTAATCACAACCAGAGAGTGGCTTACCCACAGGAGAATCGAGGACAAGTTTCTTCAGGAACATGTTGTGCACAGGGAATTCAAGAAAATAGAAAAGGAGTTGACAGGGAAGATAAGCCCTCCAGCTTTTGAAGTGGAATCTTGGAGGTAGTAGGGCTTAGTCAAACCACGTCAACTCTCCTCTCAACTTAGGGTTCTTACAGCCACAGATTTTGCTTGGAAATCAGACAGCTCTTGTAAATCTCCCTCAAATAAGTAAAGGAGCAAATATGTCAAAACAATAAAATGTGAATTCTTTAACAGGGCCTAGGGAAAAGCACCAGAGGTAAAGAGACTTAAGGCAGATACTGTCTCAGGAAGTTGAGAGCAACAACAAAACAAACCTTATTTCATCCACTGAACTGTTTCCATCATATCTGAGGAGCAAAGATGATTTGGAACGCTAAAAATAAGAGGTAACTCAGGGGCAGAGGGAATTATGTGTTCTTATCTCAGAGGAAGTCCAGCCCAGCCTCCCCTGGTATTCCCATGATGCTGGGGAAACTTCCCTTGTGGCAGCAGGTAAGGAGCTTCCCTGAGACCTAGAGGTTGTTTTTATTTTTCGATTTACTGAGGTTTAATATATATGTAACATGTAATATATGTATACAGTAAAATTCACCCTTTTCCCATATACAGTTTAATAATATTTGACAAATGTGGACATTAGTGTAATACACTATGAAGAAGACAGTTTCCATCACCCCACAGAATTCCCTCCTGTCCTTTTGTAGTCAATTACCCTCACCCTAACCCCCCAACCCTAAAACTATGGACTTAATCTCTATCCACATACGTTGTATTTTCCAGAAAGTCATATAAATGGAATCAGAATATACAGCCTTATATGTCTGGCTTCTTGCACTTGGCGTAACACAAGACCAATTTTTAAAAGCTTCAATGTTGTCTGCCAAGGTCATCTTTCCTTGTGATCTAAGACTAAGTGGATGAGCATCAATGTGCATGCTTGCTTTAACAAATTCACTGGAGTATGACTGTAGGCCCTAAATCAAACCTGCTGAATACTAAGCAGTTTCTAAGGTTCTATTCATTCCCTATTCAGATGTGTGTCAAGCTGCACTTGTACCCTGCAAACACTATAGTAGTAGTAAATTTATACATGAATGTTGCTCTGTTTATTAGCACTTAGAAATGCATAATTGCATTTTAATTAGTCCAGAGCATTTATAGGCCTATACTATTGGCCTCAAGGAACTTGCAATGATAATTAAAAAGATAGCGTATAATTAACTCAGAATTTTATTGCTCAAAGGAATTTTAGAAATCATCTAGACATAGCATCACAGAATTTCACAGTTGGCAGTGCCCTTCAAAATTTCCCAGACCTTCCCATCACCTTAGATTTGAATTTCCTCCAGGGCAGCAAATTCTAAGAGCATACAAGTAATACAAATGTGTGAAACTAGCAATAGAGAGTGATAGGGCCTCATGCAAACTGAAGACGGCATGGTAATACCTATGGTCATTCAAATTCAATTTCAAAAACAAACACTGTGAAAAACTGATAAATACACATTTCTGGGCTTGCTCACTCCTTAGGTTATCATATTACAATCTCTTTTCTACATTAGCCTTCTCAAGTTTTTAGCTAGTGTATCAGGTACTACTGAGACCCTGCCTCATACACTTTCCTTCTTACCAGTTCACTGTGGGCCAGCTTGGCTTTCAACTGCCAGCATAGCACCAGACAGGCATAATGGTTTCCTGGAGTAGTTTTCAGCCTCTACTGATGGAAATTTGTATATAAATATCTCAGCTCTCTCAGTTTGTTGGGAGGATAACTGGTGAGTATTTTACACTGGCCTCCAGAATTTCCATATTGGACCCTTGTGTGAATAATATATCCTTTCCTTGTCCTACTTCTGTATTTCCTGCCACTCTTTCCTGGGATCACCGGCTGGATAAGCTACTTTTATGTGGACCCTCACGGTCTACTTCTGTGAGAAAAATCTCGGGTTAATGTGGTCAGTGAAGACTCGAACATCTCCAGAGATGAGGGTCTTGCTTCCTCCATGACGCTTGAGGGTGTCTTGGAAAATCTCTGATCCACAGAAATATCTTCCCCTTACCGAAGTGAACCTGCTTTCTATGACTGGCATCTAATAGCCCATTCTGTGGGATTATATACTGTTATCTGGAAATATCCCTCTTTAGAAAGAATCATTCAACCCAATACTTAAATTGTTCAATTATTCTTCAATATGTTCAATATTTCATTCATGTATCTATGAAAGAAAAATTGTTAATTGGTATATAAAACCAGTAGTGAGATTCTGGAATGAAAAATGCCCAGGAGAGGGAAGGTTGGAAGAAGATAATGGACTTTCCTAAATATGTGAGATGGAAAACTAGATCCAAAGGTAGTAAAATGTTAAAAGAAGGATCAATCCAGAAGACTGTAGAATATGAGATCATTTTGTTTACATCTATAATCCATGTATTGTGTATATAATTTATGGTCTTAGTTTCTCTCTGCGGAAAGAATCATGAAAAATGTGCTACGTCTTAATTTTCAGCCTGACAGCTTTCAGGTACCTAGGTTTCCCAGTTAAATGTTTAATGTTTGATCTCACATACACTACCTAACAGGGCCCCAGGCACTTTGTAAAGGTGCTGGTATGGTATTAAATTCTCACCTTCTTTCCAAGAGGCACCTTTTGGGCCTCTTAAAAAGCAAGAAATGTTCTGAGTTGCCTAAGCAATGCCCCAATAACATCTCTACCTATTCCTTCTCACCTTAAGAGAGAAAGGAGAGTTTTGAGAGAACAAAGAGCTGGGGGAAGTGGAGTGCAAAACAGTATGACCAGCGGATTTCACAATGAACATCGCTTCTGACATTCTGTTTGGGAAAGGGTACTTATCAAAGAGTTCAATGTACTAGTTTCTAAGTTTTGAGAGTGTTTTGAGGACATACATGGCCATTTTTCCCCAACTTGTTTCTGGGACACACTGAAAGGACTGATTACTTGCTAATATTATTTTTCTTATACAAAAGTACTCTGTGAATGTGCATTCCTAAGTATTTAGGAATAATTTTTCTTTTAATTTTTTTGAAAGAGAAATAAACAAGTAATTATTCAAGGATACACCTATCCTCCCACTTCTCCATCTGATATAATTACAATAAGTCTGGGTTGTGCATATCTGAACATTTTTTGGTTGTGATTGTCAAGCAATCAAACAGCATTTCTCACCCCCATTCAGACCCATAATTTAGAAGCTTCTCTACAGTGACACTTGGTGCAGTTTAATTATAATGCTCTTCAATACAGAAAGCTATTTAAAGGATGATGGAAGCTGTGCATTTTCCATCCTTTCTCTTAAAAAAAGATTCAGAAATGTATGTGTAGCTGATCCTACTTTGAAACTTGATACTTGTGTTGTGCATGACTTTGAGCAGCAATACTTTTTCCTTTATGGAACAGATGATATTTTAAAATATATGTTTCTTTCCACGAAAGAGTACCCAGCACAGTTATATCATTTTGAAACGTTTTCACCACGACACTAGAAGAATGCACATACAGTTTCACAATCATCTGTATTGTTTTCAGCAAATATTTCTTCATTTCAAAATGAGATTCTCAAAGCCCCCAATGGGTAGGTGTTTTAATTCAGCATTGAAATAAAGAACTGCTTTTTCTGGACATATTATCTTCCCTTCCATGGGAGCTACTGGTACCAACTTGCTCCTAATTACCTCCCATTCAATGCTAGTCATAACCACCCGCCCACTTCGCACTCAGGCAGGCCAGCCCACGGGACTCGCCCAGCCCCCTCTGGCTGAATCATCTTCTGCCACCCACGTCCTTCCACTGCCGTTTCCTTCCCTCACTTCAGTGCTCTTTTCAGAGGGACAGTCTTGGTTTTCCAAAGCTTTTTTCTTCATTCTATGTTATGTCTCCTTGATATTCTAGAAAACTGCAACTCTAAGGGAATGTCTTCCCATTACTGAAGGCAAATCATTCTTAACGCATCATAGAATCTGTTGTTATTATTAGCTCTACATTAATTCCTGTGTACTTTAGGGAAAAGGAGGATTTGAGAAATTGGACATTCATTACCTCCACTCTAACATGCGAAAAATAAAACTGAATCATTTTTTGGAAGTTTCTTCCTCGGCAGAGACAAAGGAAATCCCGGGCCTGGGCAATTTAAACAGTCAGCCTACAGTTTGACATTCCCGTTTCAACACTCAACTCTCACTGATTTAAAAACAATTTTTTATAGTTTATTTTTGAGATAGAAAGAGACAGAGCACGAGTAGGGGAGGGGCGGGCAGAAAGGGAGACACAGAATCTGAAGCAGGCTCCAGGCTCTGAGCTGTCAGCACAGAATCTGACACGGGGGGCTCCAACTCACGAACCGTGCGATCATGACCTGAGTTGAAGTCAGACGCTTAACCGACTGAGCCACCCAGGTGCCCCCATCACATGATTTTTTTTTTTAATTCTACAGGTAAGTCTACATATACCTTTATGTTTTTAGGCATAAAGACTGACTAAATGGCTCCAAGTGTGGGAGTCTGACTATGATTTGATACCTGAAGGTACCCAAGCTCTGACAAACAAAAACTTGGTGCTAATACTAGCCCAGACCATGAAAATACAACTGAATGTTTCATCTGTATGCATTATTTATCTAGTAATTTCAACATTTTCAGTAGGTATCCGTGCATGAAGGTAAATCCTGGGCATCCCCCCCATGCCCCCCAAGGTTTTTATAAAGGTCTATGTCATTATTAGTGGGCAGCACATTTAACAGTCAAATACATTTAAATAATGTATGCGTGACTACATGACTGCAGCATTGGTAACTATACATGACCAATCCAACTAGAAACCAGCTAACAAGTAACTATCTAAATATTTAAATTACAGCTCTTGTTTAGATCATCTTTCGTTTTGATTACCTTCTTGGGGGAGAAAGTCTGTTGGTTACAGTGGAAATATTTTAAGGCCACATCTTTTTTTGTTTGTTTATTTGTTTATTTTGAGAGAGAGAGCCCAACAGGGGAGAAGCAGCTACTCTGGCTGGAGGGCGAAGTGAAGGAAGCACTGTTCTGCCTGCTGCAACCCTCTGCCCCACAAAGATTACTAACACAGTGCTTGTAGTGACCCCGACAAGCAAAGGGAGAAAAGAGGAAGCCAAGGTCAAATGGTCAGTAATGGCTCCATTGAGGGGGAGCCATTTTAGTTAAGAAGCTTACAGTTAAAAGAGATACACTTGGCCCAACTCTTCATTTTATATGAAAAAAAAATGAGCTTCAAAGGCCTAACTTATACAAAGCCATTAGGGGATTAGTTTTCAAAAACTTAGGCATGCCCAGGGGGCTCAGTCGGTTGAGTGTCCGATTCCTGATTTCGATTCAGGTCATGATCTCACAGTCGTGAGACTGATCCCTGCTTTGGGCTCTGCACTGATCATGGAACCTGCTTGGGATTCTCTCTCCCCCTCTCTCTGCCCTTCCCCCACTTGCTCTCTCTCTCAAAATAAATACATAAATTTAAAGAATTAGAAATAGAACCCAAATATTTCCACTGACAAAAGGAAATCTATCTTTGTGAGTGCCCGGTAGTATGTCCTTCCCTTTATTATTTCACCAAATCCTCACAACAACCCCACAGAAAGGCCATCATTATCCCCATTTGACAGATAAAGAAACTGAGGGTCATAAAGGTAAGTAATTATCCCAAGTTCACACACACACACACACACACACACACACACACATACACACACACACGGCGCAAGTGGTGCTGCCACCTGAAACTTGCTGCCAATGCTCACAGCTAACGTTTTACAGCATGTGTGCACTCACACAGGAAGTGCCAGGCAGTGAACTGAGCTCCTTCCAATATCATCTGACTAAAGTCTCATAACAACCCCTGCACTGGTATTTATGTGTTGATAATGTTTTTGTCTTTATCTCCGTAATGAAAGCATGAGATTTTAGGCTTCTTTTGTGTCTTTTCTACTGTTTTGTTGTTGTTGCTATTTTTTGTTTTGCTTGTCTCTTTAGACACAAAAACCATTCCAAATATATATATATATACATATATATATATAGCAAATGGGCCCTTTCACATGTTATTGTCTGGAGTCCAAACTGCCAGTATGTTTTAGGAGACAAGAAAGTAATCATACTCTTTCAGCCCTTAGCATTTTTCCCCAAGGACTGAGTGGAAAGTATTTCTGAGAGAAGATGGATGAGGGGTGAAAGATGGCAGCCGTGTCTATCCTTGGAAGTTTGCCAGGGGGAAAATGAACTGAAAGGAGGTACTAAAGATTTTTGCTCTAGGTTTGACTGAGTGAAAATACTGAGCTAAGGGGATGTGCTTTTACTATTTTAATTTATCTGCAATTATGAGGGTATAACACAGCACAATCCCAACTGCTTTACTGAGAAAATAAAGAAATCTACATTTAAAGAAAGTTCTGACTTGTGTCACTAACAATCTATGCATCAAAAACTAGGCAGGGAAAATTAGGAGATAGGGATAATAAAAGTAATAAAATTTAATGTGTAGTTTCTTTGAAAATTTGTGAGCAGACCTTCCCAATCACAGTAATGCATTTTAAGTGTGCACACATTAACTTGGTGCTCACTTTAGTAAGTCATCCCCTTCCGTCTCCAAGCCTCCCCGATGCCCCAGCCCGTGTCTGGAACACATTCCCCTTCTCAGCTCTATGAGCTCATGCCTTTTCAATTGTTCAATCATCCCTAAAATTACTACCTTTCAGGATGTTTTTTTGTACTAACTAGAAGCATGGTAGTGATTTCCTTTGAACATCTGTCTAAACCAACCTTTTATTCACTTATAAAATAAAAGTCTAGATTACATCATTGGTAAAGTGTCATCCAGGTCTTAAATTTTATGTGTTTCTGTGTGATGTATGAAATCAACAAATGTGTATTGAGCACCTACTAAATGTCAGGCACTGTACCAGGTACTACAGGAACCAGAATGAAGTCCCTCCCCTCAACCACTTTATTCTATGGCAGGGGTGAAGGGATCAACGGTGACTATCACTCAATATTAAAAATAATAAACTCAAGGGGTGCCTGGGTGGTTCAGTCGGTTAAGCCTTTAACTTCAGCTCAGGTCAGGATCTCATGGTTCATGAGTTCAAGCCCCGTGTCATGCTCTGTGCTGACAGGTCAGAGCCTGGAGCTCGTTTTGGATTCTGTGTCTCCCTCTCTCTCTCTTTCTCTCTCTCTCTCTCTCTCTCTCTCTTTCTCTCCCTTCCCTGATTGCACTCTGTCTGTCTCTCTCTTAAAAATAATTAAACATTTTAAAAATGATAAAATCAAGGTAGGTACACAGGGATCAAGTGTCTAATTCTGTCTGGATGTTGATTAGTTAAAATGTAAGGAAGATGGCATCTGAGCTGAGCCTTGAGAAATGAGTTAAAAGGCCCAGACAAGAAGGAAAGAAGTTTCTTTTCTTTTCTTTTTTCTTTTTTTTTTTTTTTTTGAGAGAGAGAGAGAGAGAGAGAGATAATGACTAGGGGAGGCACAGAGAAAGAGGGAGACACAGAATCCAAAGCAGGCTGCAGGCTCTGAGCTGTCAGCACAGAGCCCAACATAGGGCTTGAAATCATGAACTGTGAGATCATGACCTGAGCCAAAGTTGGGTGCTTAACTGATTGAGCCATCCAGGTGCCCCAGAAGAACTTTCTGCATAGAAGGAACAGCATGACTGATGGCACAGAAACATGTGAATATTGAGGTAGAGCAGAGAGAGCATAGATGAGTGTAGAGATGGGGCAGTAGGACTAAGATCATATCCTCTGAGAAGTCAGTTATCCAGTGTATTAATAATCTGGGGCAGCCATACAAAATGCCACAAACTGAGTGGCTTATACAACAAAAATATATTCTCTCACAGTTTTAGAGGCTGGAAATCCAAGATCAAGGTCTTGTCAGGTTTGGTTTCTTCCCAGGCCTTTCTTTCTAGTTTGTAGACAGCCACCTTCTTAGCTGCATCCCCTCACAGCCCTTCCTCTGTGTGGGCACCCCTATTGTCTCTTCCTTTTCTTAAAAGAACACCAGTCCAATTGGATTAGAGGCTCTATGACCTCATTTAACCTTAATTAACCCTCTAAAAAATTTTTTAAGTTTATTTACTTACTTTAAAAGAAAGAGAGAGCAAGAGAGTGAGCACAAGTGAGGGAGGGGCAGAGGGAGAAGAGACAGAATCCCAAGAAGGTTCCCTGCCGTCAGTGCAGAATCTGAAGTGGGGCTCAAACTCACAAACTGTGAGATTATGACTCTGGGGTCATGACCCAAGCCAAGATCAAGAGTTGGACACTTAACCCACTGAGCCACCCAAGCACCCCCTAACCTTAATTAGTTCTTTAAAGGCTCTATCTCCAAATATGGTCACCCTGGGGGTTAGGGCTTCAATGTATGAATTTGGGGGTGGGGCACAATTCAGTTCATAACATCAACCCACCTGTACTACAGGCATTTATCTTTTTTTTTTTTTGAAAGGGAGGGGAGGGACAGAAGAACAGGGAGAGAGAGTATCCTAAGCAGCTTCCATGGCTGCTGTGGACCCTGACTTGGGGCTCGATCTCACGACTGTGAAATCATGACCGGAGCTGAAATCAAGAGTTGGATGCTCAACCAACTGAGCTATCCAAGTACTCCCAGGCATATATCATTTTATTGTACTTTGCTTTATTGTGCTTTGCATATAATTGCATTTTTTTTCACAAATTGAAGATTTCGTGGCAACTCTCCATTGAACAAATCTATTGGCACCATTTTCCCAGCAGCACTTGCTTACTACTTCTTTGATGCTTCTCACAATATTTGAAGTATTTTCATTATTAGTGTATATATTTGTTATTGTGATCTGTGATCAGTGATTATGACTTGCTCAAAGCTCAGATGATGGTTACAATTTTTTTAGCAATAAATCTCTTTTAAATTAAGGTATGCACATTGTTTTTTTTTTTTAGACATAATGCTGTTGGACACTTAATAGACTAAAGTATAGTTTAAATATAACTTTTATATACACTGGGAAACCAAAAAATTCATTTGACTAGCTACATTGCAGTGGTCTGGAACTGAATCCACAATATTTCTTAGGGGGCAGCAGATCTCTGGTGTCCGCAGGTCTGTTTTCTCCCCAGGCCTTCCTCCCCAACTTGTAGGCAGTCACCTTCTTGCTGCAACCCTTCGTAGCCTCATGGCAGCCATACTACCATCAGGTCAGTGTATTAAAACTCAGTCACTCCATTCATAAGAAAACCCTTTGGCCTCACCCAAATTATTGCATGTTCTGATTTTACATTTAATTTTTAAAAGATAGCCTATTTGTTCTGCTATTTTAGAACTGAAACTGTACACTAAGTATGTGGGAAGCCTAGAGGGAAAAGACATTCTTAAAAGCAATAACAAATGGCTGCTGACAGACTGTATTTTCCAAAGATGGCTGCAAAAATCTCTTCCATCCCTCAGGCTCTTTTCCTGTATAATCTTGCCACTCACTGCCCCATCAAAAGGGGAGTCTAAATCTCATCCCCTTGAATCTGGGGCTGACCTCACACCTCACTTGTTACTAATACAATGGCACAGTATGATTTCTGAGGCCATGAGAAAAGACCATGAAACTTCCACCTGTTTCTCTTGGAATAGTCACCTTCAAGAAGCCCCCCTTTGGGGCCTTCCCTCTCAGAACCCAGTCACCAAGCTGTGAACATGTCAAGCCACATGAAGAGGCCCTATGTAGGTGTTCTGGTCAATAGTCCCAGCTGAACCTGGCCTTTAGGTGTTCCAGCCAAGGTGCCAGATAGGTGAGTGAGATGTCACCATGAAACTGGACTCTCTAGTCCCAGCTGGTCCAGACTTCATCTAGTAAAGTCACTCCTACTCATCTGAGTCTTCCGAGCTGAGGGGCCAGGCACCATAGAGCAAAGAAGAGCTCTTTCCACTTGCCCATTCTGAATTCCTGATCCACAGAATCTGAGAGGATAATAAAATAACTTTTCTTCATGCCACTAAGTTTGGGTTGACATATTACATAGCAATAGTAATTGACCCAGAGAGTTAAACCACTAAGGGAACAAGATTTTTTAAAATATTTTTTTATTTTTATTTTTTCAGTAATCTCTATACCCAACGTCGTGCTTGAACCCATGACCCTGAGGTCAAGAGTTGCATACTTCACTGAGCTAGCCAGGTAACCCAGGAAACAAGATTTAAAAAATATATACTTATAATAGATGTATAAAATTGTTGAATCACTATCTTATACACCAGAAATGAATATAACACTGTATGTTAACTATATTGGGATTTAGTAAAATTTTTTAAATAAATATTTTAGGGGCACCTGGGTGGCTCAGTCAGTTAAGCGTCCGGCTTCGGCTCAGGTCATGATCTCACAGTTCGTGGGTTCGAGCCCCACATCGGGCTCTGTGCTGACAGCTAGCTCAGAGCCTGGAGCCTGCTCTGATTCTGTGTCTCCCTCTCTCTCTGACCATCCCCTGCTCACACTGTCTCTGTCTGTCTCTCAAAAATAAATAAAAAGCATTAAAAAAAAAGACTATAAATAAATATTTTTAAAAGTTTAAGAATACTTATAATAAATAAACAGATAAACCAAAAATATAGTCTGAGTCTATTTATTCTACAGAAAAATAGCTCTGCACACCTCAATATTGTTCCTGAAAAGTTCCCTATTTATAATACAGCATACTATTTGATGTTCACAATAATATTCTAGTGTCATTAAGAAAATGTTAAATTTGGTTCAGGATATATACCTCTAGAAGGCAGGAGAAATAGATGACACATTTTAGAAAGATATACCTCAAACTGATTAATATTTAAAATGCTTTGGTGCTTTAAAAAATGTAAGTTTCCAATATCAGGAAAATTAAAACACATATTCATTCTTTGATAATACTGGATAAATTAGGCTTTACTATAATTTTTAATTGAATCAATTTCATATTTATTGGTGTTTGTGTTTCTTGTCAAGAGTAAGTCTTGGGAACTAGCATATTATTATTTATGTATGTACATTCTCTTTTTCAAAAAAGATTTGAGCAGGCTTTGAGATTTGCTTACCCAGTTTCATACACCATTAGGCATACCACATATGATAGAATCATTAAGAAATACACTTTGACAATGGTAATGATGCTATGTTAAGATCTCTTTAGAGACCTGGGCCATGCCCTGTTATTCATTTGTGTATTCTCAATATTGCCTAGCTCAGTGCTTTGTATGTAATAGAAGCTCAAAAGAGAGTTAAGGAGTTGAATTAAATTAACTTAATTGTGATTAGATCTTTAAAATAACTTATGCCTAAATTTTCCTCCATTATGCTATAGAGAAAACAGCAAAAAGATCTGAAAGAATTTTCCTTGAGTAATACAAAAAAGCCATGTAAAATATCACCCACTTCTAAAATGGATATACTTATGCATTACAATAAACACACTGCATGATAGACTTTTCTAACTTATTTCCATGGAGTTTCACACCATTAAAGTGGTATTATAAAGAGTCCAATTGATTTCAGATCAGGACTAACATTGAATGAGGATTGTGCATATGGTTACATATGCCTGTGTGTATGTGTGTGTGTGTGTGTGCCTGTGTGTGTGTTTAGAAGGGAGGCACATTTATTAGCAGAGATAGAACTTCAGGTCTCATATGCCCATCAAAAATATTCTTTGCAGAGCGCAGACAGTGACTGGGGCAAAGCAGGGTCTGATGGATGGCTCTAAGGAGACATAAGGCGCTAGCAACCATGTTAACATCAAGAGTCCCAGCTTTCCTCCTGGAGACCAACAACGCTAAAGTACTCTTTCCAACCCTCCAAGCTCCATATAGGACCCCCACTTAGCATGCATTCTAGTAGGTCTGGTCCCCTAACTAGAGACAGGCCAGGTAGAGAGTCTCTCTCAGTTGTTCTACTGTACAACTCAAGATTGCAAGGATGGGGTGCCTGGGTGGCTCAGTGAGTCAAGCGGTTAAGCATCGGACTCTTAATTTCAGCTTAGGTCATAATCTCATGGTTCCTTAGTTTGAACCCCATGAGGAGCCCTGTGTTGGGGTTCAGCACTGACAGTGCAGAGCCGATTCTCTCTCTTTCCCTCTCTCTCTGCCCCTCCCCAGCTTGTGCTCTCTCTCCTTCTGTCTCTCTCTCAGAATAAATAAATACGTTTAAAAAAGGAAAGATTGCAGGGATAAACTGTAGACTGAAATTTTATCTTGGCTGATAATTTAACAACATGCAGTACAGTATAATTGCAGCCAGGGAGGCAATTAAAATATATTGTCCATATCCTCCACAACTTATAATCCAATGAAAAAGATAGGCTCATCATTTCTAGCTAGCTAGTCATTTCTGAATGTAGAAGTCAAATGCTAGTCTGTAGAATCTGAGTAGAGTGCTGCATGGGGAATCTGAGGAGGGAGGCCATTACCACTGATACTATGGAAGAAGAAAAACATTTCACTTGAATCTCACCTTTGGTAAACAGTTCTGTTTAAGACAACTAGCACTATGAATTTACAAAATGCTTTTTTAATTTTTAAAGTGTTTATTTTTGAGAGAAAAAGAGAGACAGGGTGCAAATGGGGAAAAGGCAGAGAGAGAGGGAGACACAGAATCCAAAGCAAGTTCCAGGCTCAGAGCTGTCAGCACAAAGCCAGATGCAGAACTCAAGACCCTCGAGCCATGGGATCATGACCTGAGCCAAAGTCAGACGTTTAACCAACTGAGCTGCCCAAGTTGTCCCTAAAATGCTTTTTTTAAATAAAATGCTCTTAAATAATAATAAAATTATTTAATTTATTGAATGTATACAACGTCTAAGACACCAGCACTATGCCATACACTCAACTGCATTTCTCATTTTACCCTTTAAAGAGCCCCAGAAGAAGGTGCTATTGTTATCCTTGTTTTACAAATAAAGAAACTGAAGGTTAGAGAATCAACTTACTTAAGGTCATACAGTTAGAAATGGTGGAGCCATGATATCAGCCCACAACTGTCTGACTCTATTGCTCAAGATTTATCTACTATGAAATGCATGTGTGTGTGTGTGTGTGCGTGCGTGCGCACATGTGTCTGTGTGTATGAATTCTATTTTACAGATGAAGAAATTGAGATTTGCAAAAGTCTAATGACTTCCCTATTTCCCTATCACTGGAATTCTTAACAAAGCCAAAGATATTTAGCAAACAAACACAGAACATTATCTTCAAAGAGAATATTCACAGAGATCAGGGTATTTCAAACCAAATTTTACACTGCTCAATGTCAAGAAAATCTGTGTTCCTTGCCTCCACAATATATGATTGATGTTTAAAAATATTACTGTGCTCTGATTTCCCCTTGCCCTGAAGAAAGAAAAGAAATTTAACACAAGACTTAATTTGTAACTCAAGATTTATCTGCCTTTATCTACCCAAGAGCATTAGTTGTCTGGAATCTTTTCTAGTTAAATCCTAATTAATTATGTACTTCAAATTGCTTGTAATATCTTTCTTTAAAAAGAGTAGAGAGCTTTATTGGTAGGTTACAATTATAAGATTATACAGTTCCCACAACTGATTTAAAAGTAATTAATGAAGTTTCAAGTTTTCAAAATGGCAAGAACATTATTTCTGAAATGTTAAATTCTAGCTCATTGGTAGCAGCAAGAAGTTTTCCAATATCTATCTTCAAAAGTGTCACAAAATTTCTTATATATGGAAACCAACTTGACAATAAACTATAAATAAAAAAATTTTCTTATATCAAAATACATAGACCACAATATTTGAATAAGATTTCTATGACATTCTAGTGACACAATGAGTTACATACCATACCATATCAACCATTCCACCCACCTGAAACAGGAGCAAGGAACTTTTTATAGCTTGTATTACTCCCTTTCAACCATAGCAAACCATAATTTATGTCCACTTGAGAATAGAATTATAGCCTTGAACCAGAAAGTTAGTTTGTTAACTAACTTATCCCTTATTTCCAAATTAATCAACAAGTATACAAGTAGTACACAATGCTAAAGAAAATGTACAAATGGACATCTGGTATCCCAAACTGGATTAAGCAAGGAGCAAATAATAAATTTTAAGTATATTCTTAGGGTACCACAAAATGCCAAAACAGATTATAAGTAGTAGGGGTGAAAGACTTCAATGAACTATAATACACTGACTATAGGAATCATATTAAAAATTTTTTTAAATACATATATGAGAGGGGTAGGGAAGGCACCATAACCTTTTTGGTGGTTGAGGCCACTAAAGGCAATGAACTTTTGTTTATATTTCAAAATAGAACAGTTTAACATAATATATGATTCATTGGCCAGAATGCCTAGACAAGCCTTTGTTTGTGACAAATATTGGAAACTTTTAATTCAGTTCATAAGTTGTAGGCAACAACAAGGCCTATTTCTAAGTTATTGTCCTCATGTGACTCAGTGATTCAACAATGGGCTGTTTAAACCTAGGTTTCAATATCAATTGCAGACATGCTTCAGTGGATGCTTATAGAATGTGTAAGTGAATGAATGAACAAGAAGCAATAGACCTGGAATCAAAACACACTTCTTTTTTTTTTTTTTTTCATTTCTAAGCTGTGACCTTGGATAACTTACCTTGAGCTTAGGTTTCTACAGCCATAAAATGAAAATCAAATGCCATATATATTTCTTGGAATTATTATAATGATTAAACAAGATAATGTAAGTAAGATTATCTCATTTAGTTAAATCTCTTATTTGGGTGTGTGTGGGGGGATTAAGAATGAGACACCTATTTGAGGAATTGTATTCAAATCCTTCATAACCTTCCCATAATCATTCATTCATCAATATATAGAGAGTACCATGGGCATGGGATTAGGTACAGAGAAGCTTTTGTGATAAAGCCTCAGGAAATAAGATGTTTTATGCCATTTTGACATAGTCTACAAATTATGTCACCTTTGATATAGTCTACAACAATTCATTGCACTTTCAACGTAACCATCTCTGCCTGGTGCCCCTCCAACTCTAGAAAAAGAGAGAAGGTGAGAGGGTCTGTTTTACAAATTGTCTAGTGATTATCAAAATCAAAGTTTAATGGTTTGAGGTTTCTTTAGAATCACAAAATAGGTGTGAATTTCAAAAGTGTTCAACCAAAATGTCACCCCCTCCATGAACTTGCAACCATAATGTCCTCTTGAAAACATCATCCTTCTCTCTGGTCTCTAAGATTTCACAAATGCTGTTCCATGTCTGGGTCACTCTCTCCTGACTTCCCTGCCCCAGCTCACTTAGCTCCTAACCCAACCTTCAGCACTCTCTGCAGTCACTCCCCATCCTAGACAGCTTTTCCATCCTCTCTCCTGCCCCTAGTCTGGATAGGGTCCTTCGTCATCCTTAGAGTAGGCTATTAAACAAAATCAAGTTTGGTTTTTTTCTTAACTGGAAAGACATCATCTCATACCTGTTAATGGATATGTTAATTCACCTTTGGAGCAGATTCTTTTACTTTAGAAAAAACACCAGGATATTTTTATAAACATAATAACCACCTATTGTTCTTAGAGAAAAATGTTAAGTCACCATTAATCTGAAAGCTAGTTTGTTGGGAGCTATTTGAACCCACCGGTAGAGTGAAAATTCCTGGTGAGGGTACGGCAAGTTTGCACAGTCTCTTGCCCCCACGTAGCTCCCAAAATCTACCCTCTTGAAACTTTCATTTTTGCTTCAGCACCAAACCTCAGGGTGTTTTGCTAATTAGAGTCAGGAGCTGGTTGCCCCGCCCGCCCCCGCCCTGTCCCTGAGATGGACTGCACCTGGTCAGGGAAAAGATAAGCAAGTAAACTAGATACACTCTAATGCAACACATAACTTTCCCCTAAGCATTACAGATAACTGAATACCTTCTGGGCCTGAATATCTATCATCTTTGGGACTATGAAAGCAAGCAGATCTCCTGAGCACTTGTCTTTCTGGGAACTTCCTCTTAGAGTGATAACAGCCTAATGACCCTTACTCATAAAAAACTGACCTTTACTAAAGAATGCTGTTTGCCTCTTGGTTAAAGGTCGTTTCCTTGAGGCTAGACCTGAGGTTTTGTGAAAATACCTATGACACCTTGAGTGCCTGTGGCTAAAATTGTAAAACTTATCCATTGGAAATCATTTACTGCCCTTTCTTGTCCTTGTACCTTTTGCCATAAAGAAACCTTGAGAACCAGACAAGATGGAGACGCCTGCCAGATGGGCAGCGGTGCTTGTCTGGGGATCAGAACGAAAACGCAAGGCTCTCCCACTTTCTCTTTGGCCTGCACCATCATCCTTCGGGGGACCCCAGGACCTGCAGGAGCTGGACTCCAGCACTAGTTACTTTAGACAAACATGTTAAATGTGCCATCAATCAAGGTACATTTTGCTTTCTTTAGCATAAATACACCCTTGCAGAGACAGGCACATAATATGTTTTTCCTAAATATGGATTTAGCTTTGTGCCTGATAATTGTCCCCCTCTCCTTGGGAGATATGAATGTCTTTTATGTGAGAATGTGCTTACAGATTGGTTTAGTCTGTATCAGGAGCCAGGTCTTACCTTCTCCTAACATCATGTTTTAGTGAAGACCTAGAACAGCCTTGGAATAGTTGTACACCCTGGCTTAACTGTTGGCAACCTGTCCATGGGTTTTTTAAACTGAACAACCCAGACTTTGAGGTATGTCTTTTAAACTGTTACTATCACCTTGCCTAAGGCTAAAGAGTACCTGGTGGAAGAAGTTGAAGGAATTGGATTTTTTAGAGTCAATCATCCTAGGATGGAAGATCAGGCAGGTCTGGGAATGGACTGGAAGAGGGCAGGCTTCCTCCTAGTTATAGACAAAGGAGAAGTTTAAGTGTAAGAACTCCACAATGGGAAGATGCCTGGGGGAACTGCCACATGGAACAGTCTCCAACTCACAGTATCAATTAATTTACATATAATATAAATGGAAGATCCTAAGAGTTGTAAGTCACTTTGAGGAACAGCTAAGTTGCAAGGTATTTTCTGTATGGTGTTTGAGTTATCCCTAAAACTTCAGTTAATGGGTTTGGCTGTGCTCTAGGAATTAAGGGAGAACTTTGTGTACTCATCTAGTATGAAACAAAAAAGAGCAGCAGCAGCATGGAAAGGCATCTACAGAACATCAAAAACTAAGTTGTGGGATCTGGAACTATAATATCTAGATCAGGATGGCTGGTCAGTTGATTACTGACCACCTGGATAGACTGCAGGACATGAAATAATCCTTGAGGATTTATAGAAATTATTTGGGAAGCAAATCCAGTAAAAGAACAGATTTCTCACAATTCTTAATGAGGGTCATTGCTATTGTTTTGATGCAATAACATGTGCCTTAAAAAATTTTTTTTAGAGAAATAGAGCATGAGTGAGGGAGAGGGGCAAATGGGAGAGAAAAAGAGAATCTTAAGCAGGCTCCACATCCAGCACAGAGCTTGACATGGGGCTTGATCTCACAACTGTGAGATCATGACCTGAGCCAAAATGTGTTGGACACTCACCCAGATGCCCTATGTGTGCCTTTTAAAGGTTAAAACAATTTAGATTCTGTTCTTCAAATTTGCTTTGTCTTTTCTACAAAACCATTAATTTGTTGTAAATAAGGACTGTGCCTTCTTTATCTCTGCGTCATCACAATTTCTAGAACAGTGTCTGCAACACAATAGTTGCTTAAAAAATGTTTGCTGAATTACAACATTGTCTTCAACTTGATGAAGTGACTTAAGAGCCTTATGTAAAACTGGTTACTAAAAATACACTGAAACAGAATTAGTAAGATGCCTTGATCCTCTTTATTGTGGGGCTATTGCTGTACCTTTCAAGTTATAAAATATATTTTAATCACAGATTTTTGCAAACATCTGTATAGTCATATCGCCAATCAGGAAACTGGAAGTGGCCTGAAGGCCGTGTACTTTCTTCATTTTACACATGAGGAAATCAACGCCCCAGTGATAAAGTAACTTGCCCAATGTCACACAACTCACAAATTGTGGACTCAGGGCTAGAACGTACCTGTTGTGATTCATTGCTCTCCTTAGTACTACATCATATGCTTCTACTACATCCCACCATTCACAGGTCCATGTCACTCTGAAACAATAGTTGGTGTAGAGATATTTTTACCATCATACTTTGCTTAATTTTATGAGCATTGCAGATCTTTAAGAGTCTTAAATACTGGTTCTCAAACCTAATGCAAAAAGACCGATGCCAGGATCCCATCCCAAGCTAGCAGGACTTGAGCATTGGTATTTAAAAATATTTTTTTCCTAAATGATTCTAATTGCAGTTGTGATTAAAAATCATTGCCCTAAAATAGTTTTATTCAGTGTCCTATCCATTTTCAATCCTTTTGTGGCCCCCCCCCCCCAGTTTCTCCCTCATGCCCCACTCTATGATTAACTAGGAGACACTAAGAATGCATGTCCTCATTTTGGGTTTCACTAATGACCAGTGTGAACTTCCTAAATTAGTGAAGTCCAATGTTAAAAATATTTAATTTGCATTAAACACAAAAGACATCACCAGTTGTGTGGGACAACACAATATTGCATTATTTTGGAGAATAAATTTCCATAGAATCATGACCGGCAAGAAGCATATAATTCATATTCACACCAGGGAAATCTTTGCCTACAGATGTATGTCCTCTTTGTTAAGTCTTCAAGGAGAAGTATTTCTTATTTTCCTTCAACATTCCTTTTTTTTCTTTCAATGTTTATTTATTTTGAGAGAAAGAGAGAGAGCGTGGGGGAGAGTAGGAGTGGGGCAGGAATGGCAAAGTGAGAGGGGGAGAGAGAGAATCCCAAGCAGGCCCTGCAATGTGGGGCTCAAACTCACTAACCATGAGATCGTGACCTAAGCCCAAATCAAGTGTCAGATGCTTAACCAACTGAGCCACCCAGGCGCCTCTTCCTTTGTCATTCTTAGCCACACTGCTAAGAATCCTTCTTTATTTAACCAATTTAAGTTGCTGTCTTCAGCGGCAATGAAGAACAATGAATAGATTGCCTGTTTACTTATCTTTTGTTTAGTTGTGGACTCATGAATTCATCACTTAGGCTTTTTTCCCTTCAGGCTAATAATAACTTAACCTGTCATTATGGTCTATATTTTACAACCATTTAAATTTTTCATTCTTCTTCTCTGAACATAATCAGACCACTGTATGATAAAGTATCTACCTTTGCTTTAACAACTCATTTGAAGATGAAAAATGTAATGAGGTCATTACTTTTAAGTATTATTACATCCATACTCCAGTACTTTCCATTTTTTCCCCTATTTTTCAGTTTTAAGACATAAAGTATAGTCACTGGGTCACAAATTATAATTACTTTGCCTTGTATCTGAAAGCAGAATGCAAACATACTGTGCTTTCTTCTTTTGGTAATTTCTATAATTTACACATAGCATTAATAAGGTGCTGGGCATAATTCAAATCTACAGATTTCAGTCACAATATCCTAAACATAAGCTTTTCTCGGAGCAAATTGTCACTGAAGCACCAACTTAGATAACAGAATTAGTCATTAACTTTTCATGCAGCCTTTACATTTCTTTATGTAGTATTTTCTATACCCATCGTAATATTGTGCCATTTTTACCAACTAGTTAAGATTTCATTGTATAAACAGTAGCTGAATATATTCATGTCAAAGATAATCATTCCCTTAAAAGGTTTCTTTGTCAGGTATTCATTAAAGTAGGTTTCACTTCAAAATGATAGTCACTAATATAGGGCAAACATCTTACCCATTTGGCAGGTTTTCAAAAACAATTTAATTTTATTGGCACTGTATCAAATCCTCAGCCTATATTATGCCTCCTATATTAACAGCACAAAGATCTGTTTTATGATGCACACAATTGGTTGGAATACAAAATGAAATAATCTGTGTATCATATAAAAGCTGCAAAATAGGAAACCACAAAAGAGATAACATTCATAGGTACATCAGAAATTAATTATTGGATGTGTCTATTTGCGCCAATGCTATACTATGTGAAGCCTGCTTCCAGTTTCTGATATTGGTCTTCAGAATTCATTTAGCGATCAATTCCCCACATAAAAGCTTCTCTCCAGCTGATATTTACCACTCCAGGCTGCATGGAGGAAGCACTGGCATTTTTCTTCAAGACAGGAGGTAATAGGAATAAATACAGTGCCAGCTACATTTTCTCCAGATCAGATATATGACTGTTATGAGCATTGTAATGGGTAGCGTGGGTGACACAGAATTTCACAAGAGCGCCTACACAGAAAGCAACCCTTCTTCAGAAGGCACAGCAGATACCATTTTGTTTCATTCCAGAGCAGCCCGCAATCTTCTCCGGTTTTTCAGTTGAAGCTTTCAGATACATTAAAAAAAAAAAATCTAAACCTGATATGATATGATGAACTTTTAGGAGGGCAATTTGACTTCTAGGCAGTGGGAGAGGGAATAGAAAGGTACAAGAATTGAGGTCACAGCTGTAAATATACCTGAATTCTCTGAAGGAGTAAATAAAAGTGAGAATAGCCTTTTTGTATAGTCATGTGGAAACTGATAGTAATCCAATTAATGCTAGTATAAAAATAAACCTCCATTCTTAGATTACTTCATATTAGAGACCTGTATTTGCCCTGGGGGCTTGATGACAGGTGCAGGGGAGGCGTTTACAGTAGGAATAAGTTATGAATCCACCATATCTTTCTGTGGAGATAAGTGAGAAACCAGCTGTGACTGTGGTAGGAAGCCTTGCCCCCTGGGCTGACCTATTGGGACTCTGGCCTGTGAGTACAGTTAGCTGTTTGTCATGAGACTAAATGTGATCATTGGCTTTGTGTGCTTTTGTTTTGGGGGTGGGGTTCATGTCAGTTTTGTTGTCTTTCTGGCAAGTCAAAGTATATATCTAAGTCACAGTTGGTTTTTTTTTTATATATAATATTTTATTGTCAAATTGTTTTCCATACAACACCCAGTGCTCTTCCCCACAAGTGCCCTCCACCATCACCACCACCTCTTTTCCCCCCTCCCCCTTCCCCTTCAATTCTCAGTTCATTTTGAGCATTCAATAGTCTCTCAAGTTTTGCATCCCTCTCTCTCCCCAACTCTCTCTCCTTCCTCCGCTCACCCTGGTCCTCCACTAGGTCTCTCCTGTCCTCCTGCTAGACCTATGAGTGCAAACATATGGTTTCTGTCCTTCTCTGTCTGGCTTATTTCGCTTAGCATGACACCCTCAAGGTCCACTATAACTTGACCTTTTCCCAAATTTAGTGTCATGCCTTAAACCACACTGGAGTTTATCTCTTAGAATTCCCCTCAACCACAGCTTTTCTATATAGTCAATACTATCCATCTTCATCCTTTGAGGGGAGATGTTATTTTATTCTATTTAATTTTATGTATGATTTGTTATTGTGGTAAAATGCACATAATGAAGTTTACCATTTTAAAGTATACAATTCAGTGGCATGCAATACATTCCCAATGGTGTACAACCATCACTATCATCTAGTTCAAGAACATTTTCATGATTCTAAAGGAAACCCTCTACTCATTAAACAGTCACACCACATTACCCCTTCTCTGGGCCCCTGACAACCAGTAATCTGCTTTCTATCTCTATGAATTTGCCTATTCTGGATATTTCATACAAATGGAACCATACAATATGTATCCTTTTGTGTTTGGCTTCTTTCACTTATACTGTTTTCCAGGGTCATCCATGCTATATCTGTATCTATTCTGAAGCACCAGGAAGTCATATGGAGCTTAGTCTAGTTAATAACCATACATACTCTTTGAAAAAAAAAGTTTAATTTTTATTATAAAGTAATGATATTAATTGTCTTATGTGTCTCTTGTTTTTATGCCTTTGAGTATATACATTCTATCTACACCAAAAATACACAAAACTAAGTAAATATGACAATACATTATTACCTATCCTCAGAGCATTAAGTATTGCTTGGTTATTGCCAAGTAGACTTCTATAAGGTTGTCTTTGCAGGATAGAGGAGTTAGCTAAAGGAAATTATACTGAAACTGTTATCTTGAAACTATGACATCTCCCTAATGAATAATGTGAGGTATCCATGTATCATATATCAGAGGCAAAACATTCAAATTAGACTTTTGTCATCTCTTTTCGTAATATCACTCCTGTTTAACTGTCCTCCTTCCTAGTTCTCCTACAAAGGTGAAGTACCTAATTAACAAAAAGAAATTCACTCTAAAATATTTATGACTTAATGAACTTAGAAACTAATGGACACTTCCTTGCTTTATTCTATAAAATTAACTTTTGATCAAGAAGTAAAGAAAAATATTAAGAGCAAAATCCTTCCTGGTCTCCTCAAATCATACCATATGGATCAGTGTAGTCTTCAAACTTCTAAGAATCACTGGGATATTTGTAAAAAAAGAATCCTAATATTTTGTGTAAAAAAAGTACCATACTTTGTGAAGCACTGTCTTTAATGATTCCAAAATAACTGTGCCTTGGCACACCTGGAGACATGCTGATAAAGTAATCACACTTCTGTAAATCAGGCTAAGCTGTGTGGTAGCCTGTGACAAAACAGCATGGCTTTCACAATGATGGAATAAAATAAAGCTCTGTCCCTAGCTAGGAAGCATCAATAAATTTCACAAACAATTTTAATAGGATGCTATATTAATATAAAAAATTCAGTTAAGGACCTAAAACTAATGCATACAAAATAATATTTTCTTTTCACTTTTAGGTGTGCATATAGAAATTTATAAATTATTGTTGTAGATTTCATTTAAAGTAATACATCAAAAAACCACCTGAAGCTCTAAGAAAATCACAGTTTAATGGCTTGGGGTTTCAATTAGAAAACTGATTCAGGAGTACAGCCTACTGGATGATTCTGATATTGCAAATGAAAAAAATTGTCATGAAAGTTTTAGCATTTAATATCTTTTATTTATGTATTAATTTTTTCCATGTTTATTTATAAGCATGGCATTATGGAAATGTCATGAACTTTGGAGGCTTCAAGCTCTATTTTGCTATGTTATGTCACCTTGGGCAAGTTACTCAAGCTTTATAATGTATAATGGTGGAACATAATAATTACCACCAGCAGAACTGTTGTGAAAATTAGGGAATAAAAATTAAATTCCCAGTACAATGCTGGACTTGTTTTAAAACCTACGATCTTTATGGGGCGCCTGGGTGGTTCAGTCAGTTGAGCGTCCGCTCAGGTCATGATCTCATGGTTTGTGGGTTTGAGCCCCGCATTGGGCTCTGTGCTGACCACTAGTTCAGAGCCTGGAGCCTGCTTCAGATTCTGTGTCTCTTTCTCTCTCTGTCCCTCCCCTGTTCACTCTCTGTCTCTCAAAAATAAATAAATGTAAAAAAAATTTTTTAAACCTATGACCTTTATACAGATACATTTACATACGCATATACACATATCACCAAACAAATTTTTTAAAAATTAATTTCTGATTTTTCTACATGAATTTCCCAAAGTTAATTCTGCTTCAAAGCAACAACATTTACCTGAACATGTGGGGACCCCATGTTAGTGCTCCTCTGCATTTTAATTTCTGGTACTTCTATGCATTAATGAATTAGGGAAGACTAGTCCCAGGTAAAGCCACATCATTTTTACTGGTATCAAAACTTATTAATGAAGTGAAGCATTTCAGGTAAATAATTTCTTGTAAATAAGTTATATAAGCAGAATCCATACTTGGTGCCTTCAGTCAATTAATTCTTTGCTGTTTTCCCTAGAAGAGGACATTTGTAAGCTGATCCTTACTTAAGATAAGCAACAGGAAATGACATCACATTAATGTCAAGGCCCAAACTGTAATGTCTCCAGACCCTACTTGTGCTTAGGAACTCATCACACTTTAGGTCCCAACATCACCCTCTTGATTCAGAGTGTCCATGGTGATCGCTTGTGTGCTCGGGAACTGGTGCATTCATGTTTTCTGCTATAGTCTCTTGGTCAAGCAATCCAGATGTGATTCAGTGACCTATAGTAGGGCTCCAGAATGTTCATTAAAACAAATGAGTCAGGAGATTTTGATGAGAGGCATCAAAGGGTCATACAGTGTAGAAAAAAAAAATCCTGCATTGGGAGCATTGCCCTAATGGTTTTCTGTTCCAGCTTGCTGCACTTATTGAAATAGAATTGAACAGTACTTCTACATACAGTGAGAACTTTGATTCAGTTATGGTTACCAGGGGGCACTGTGGTTCAAGTTAAGTGTCCTTTTGATTCTAATGTTGCAAACTACCATGATTGATAAGGCCCTTGTTGCAGTGGAAGACCATTACTGAAAGTGATACTATTCCGGCCTCTTTACCTGCTGCCCCAATATTAGAGTCAGATTGGTTAAGCTAGCTCAGGGCCCAGTGCAGAGTGTGGCACCAAGAAGTCATTCAATAAATATGTGTTGAATGGAATCCTTGTGGTGCCATAATACCAGTTACATCAAAGATCAGGGTTTATTTGGAAGACATATTTACTTGGTGCTGTATTCATGTTCAAGCAGTCTTTCCTGAGGGTGCGTGGGTGGCTCAGTCAGTTAAGCATCCAACTTTGGCTCAAGTCATGATCTTGTGGTTCGTGAGCTTGCGCCCTGCATCGGTCTCTGAGCTGACAGCTCAGAGCCTGGAGCCTGCTTTGGATGCAGTGTCTCCCTCTCACTCTGCCCTTGCCAGCTCACTCTCTGTTTCTCTGTCTCTCAAAAATAAATAAATGTTAAAAAAAATTTTTTTTAATAAGCAGTCATTCTAAGCATTGAGTGCCTACCCAATGAAGTTCTACTCAGGTAACATAGGACTAGGGATTTGGGGAAGTTTGAGTCCTGGTGTGCCCAGAAAAGACTAGCTGCATTTTTATAATATAGCTCTGGCCCCCCATCATTGACATATGGCTGCTTATCAAAATTCCCTCAACATTCTTAAAATAGAGTTAGACTAGGGCTTGTGTGAGGTTCACATGAAGAGGAAATTAATTGGGACCCAATGTTTTGAAAAATTATATAGGGATTAGACAGGTTCTGTTATTAAAGGTCAAGTGATAGAGAAGTAGGATTTCCTTTTACCTTGAGTAATATTTGTTAGTGTTTTTAAAGTAATGTGGACTTAGTTACACAGGTCATGTGATACTTCCCTCTTACTCCTAATCAGTAAATATGGATTGCTTCACTTTTGATCACTCTTTAAAATCTATAGGTGGTAGAGGACAGTAGCTTGTCTACCAGGAACACAATGATACAGAATTATTAACTTTTATTTTCTTCCCCAAGTCAGGAATCTCTGAGAGTGATATCACTAAGACAAACCCTGACTTGGGCCCTCCAAGAACCCATATGGAAAAATGTTAGCCTGGAAAAATTAAAAATGAACAAAAAAATAGCTTGATGAAAAAAGAATGGTTTTAATCTATTTTTAAAAAAGAGCTTAATAAACTTTCACTATATTCTCCTATTTACTATGAATTTTAAACCACATGTATTTATTCCTGCTTTAAGATAAATAATCATTAAAGAAAAAACATAATTACAAAGATATTACTTATAGAGTATTTGCTTTTAATAGAAAATACTCAGAATCATTCAATCATAGAAACAGAAACTTCTTTTTATGGACTCTAGCATGAGAAGTAGGTATTGTTATTCTAGGTTCTTCCTATGCCATCTAGTGGGAGATTCAAATGGTTTCATCTGAGTTTTGTGTAAATTATTTACCACCAATTCATTCAACTTTTCATTTGTAGCAAATCAACCACATTATACCTACTAAATGGTGCACATCAAAATTCTAGGTTGAAAATGAAACTAAAGCAGATAAAACAGAGTGTAAACACTGCCTTATGTTACAAATAACTTTATGATAGAATATTCTCAGGTTTCCAGCTCACATCACTAACAACACCAATGAGAGATTCCAAGGCTAAAATATAGGCCATTGCTGCTATTGGTAAATCATTATATTATGGTATGAGGACACATACTAATTTGTTCAGCCAAGAATATCCTCAGGACATAATTCCTAGATATCAATGGAATATAATGTCTTTTCATATTCTGTCTCCTGTATTCCCTCTCCTCAGTCCTTTCCCTTCTCTGCATGATAAAATCTTACCAATCTTTCAAGATTGCACTGATAGCATGTTCTCTGTAAAGCTTGCCTTTTGTCATAGTTTACCTACATACACACAGACATAAACACACAGACCTGCAGGACTAACTGGTCCTCTTTGTTGCATCTAGATTACTTTGTTCTCACACTTCTGTTACCACAGTAACTTGTATTATCATCTTCACAAGTAGAGCTCCTTGAGGACAAGGGCTGTGTCTTTTTCATCTTTGGATTAGACATCATGAATAAATGAATGAATGAACGAATGAACAAAGTATAGAGTCATTACTACTGCTCGTTTGTCTCGGCTGCAGAAGCCACTCATATTCAATTCCCAGTGACCGGGCTGGAAACAGATGGAGAGTTATAGAGTGTGTGTGAAGGCATGGGTGGAAGAGTAGGAAGTGACAGATCAGCAGGAATAGCTTTCCATGGGGGTATATATCCCCTTTCTGCACTTCTTCCTTTACCCTCAATCCCCTTCTCCCCTAAGACTGAAGAGACATCTCACAGTTGGGGACTTGGGTTAGTTCCATGTAGGCATGCTTATGGATGGCAGTGACAGTCAGAGAAAATTCAAGTGCTAATAGTGATAGTTCAGTTGAAAGTGATGGAAAAAAACTGGAGTACATCCCTTGAACCATAATACATATTCATAAGCAAAGCCTATTTCTTGAGTCCAGCTCCAGCACCCTAACCTTTCTGGGGGTTCTCTTTTACTTGCCTCAAGTAGGCATTAGGGCTACTACCATGACCATGTTCAAAAGGAAACAACCACCTCTCCTGAGACCCAAGGGGAGAGCCATCATTGGCTGACCACTCGAGCCTGCCAAAGCAGGTTCATCTCCAACCCCTATGGCATTTACAGAAAGCTGACCTGGAGATACTGTGACTCTGAGTGCACCCACATTCAGAGGAAAGGATGCAATAAACATAAATCTCACCAGAGCTATATGATTATAAAGTATGTTATAATCATACTCCAAATCAAGGTCAGCCCAGAACTACAGACACCTGTGATTAACATCATCACCTTTACTTCCTAATTGCAGACATAACATACACAGTCCTTCTCTATCTGTCCTCTAGCTTGGTAAGAATAAAAAAGCAACTTCAAACCACTTGAGGTCAAAACTGACATTTTCCATGTTTATGAATTTCACTTTATCAAATGTTCAGGCTGAGAGAGTAGAGACCAAATTTTTTTCCCAAGCGTTAACATGTGAAGTACATGTAAGATTTATAGGATGTGGATGAGGCTACAGGTGGTGAATAATGTGGTCTAAGGGCCACAGCTAAGAGATTATTCAGGACAAATGGAGCTAACCAGGAGAACTGGAATCAAGGGAGGATTTTGAGAGTTCTGGTCTCCATTTCAGAAAATGGCATCTCTGTTTTTTTCAGTGAGTTCAAGCCAAATACCTTGTGGTCCTTGGTTCCTTTTTCTTGTCACACACACACACACACACACACACACACACACACACATTCTTCCAGTGGCTTCTTGGGTGTCCAGGTTGCTCAGTCAGTTAAGCATCTGATTTTGGCTCAGGTCATAATCTCATGGATCATGAGTTTGAGCCTTGCATTGGGGTCTCTGTTGTCAGCACAGAGCCCGCTTCAGATCCTCTGGCCCCCACCTCTGCTATTCCATACTCATGCTCTCTCTCTCAAAAATAAATAAATATCTAAAAAAAATTCTTCCAGAGTATATCTAGTAACTCCACTTCATATCACTCCAGTGCCCCCAACCTAATCTAAGTCACCATCAATCTCACTAGAACTACCTAACTGGACTCTCTGCTCCCACCCTTGCTGCCATCTCCTCCCATTTCAGACTATTGTCCACACAGTAGCCAACATAATCTCAGCAAAGCATACATCATATGACTTGTATTATTTGAGGGAACAGTAACTACTATAACAAAGAAAAACCCCATATTTGAGTCATGCGACTTTACTTCTTATTTTCCTAATAGTCCCAGATAGGGACTATTTTCAGGGCCAGCCTAGGATAGGGCAAAGCCGATTTATCTTCAATATATGAAGTTGCCATCCATCTGGCTGGTAGAAAGGAAAGAAAATGAAGCAGGTAGATGTGTTTCTCTGACACTTTTGCCCAAGAGTGACACATAAATCACTTCTGCTCACATTCCAATTGCAAGAATTCATCCATGGTCTCTCTCGATGCAGAGATATCCTGGCTGGGAGCTGCTTCCCTGAAACAACTCCACCACTCTACAACTCTTTAGTGGGCAGCTTCCAGCTGTTTAAATATAAGGTGGAGCTTATTCATCTCCTTACAACTGTCCTGTCTAACTAAACAAATACCCAAATCTTCCAGATTCTCATGATCTGACCCCTTCTACCTCTCTGGTCTGACTATCCTCCAGCTTGACTAGCCTTTATTCTGATCCTTGCTTATTGCCATCTGAGCATTTGCTGTTCTCTCCGCCTAGAAGATTCCTTCATTAGATCTTCATATAACTGATTCTTTTCATCATTTATAAAGGGGTAGGGCCTGGGAACCTGCACTTTAAATGACACCTGAGATATGTAGTTCAAACACCACTAAGACCCTTACTAAGTCTATAACTTTGGGCAATTTACTTAGGTCAAATTAAGTACATAGCATGGAGTCTTGTACACAGTAAGTAGCAGAAAGGAATGACAATAGATGCATCCTGTAGTTTTAGAAAAATTATGGATAGAATTAGACAAAAAGAGATTTGAGCAAGTGAATCTTTTTGAGAGAGAGAGAGAGAGAGCAAAAGAGTGAGAGAGAGTGAACATGTGCATAAGAGAAGGGCAGAGGGAGAGGGAGAGAGAGTCTTAAGTAGGCCCCATGGTGTGGAGCTGGATCTTATGATCACAATATCATGAAAGCCAATATCCAGAGTTGTATGCTTAACCAAGTGAACCACCCAGGCACCCCATGAGCAAGTGAATCTTAAAAAGGAAGTGCTGTGACTTCCGGAAAAGTTTGGATGTGCTTTGTGGGATTATGGAAGTCCTCTAAAGAGTCTTAGGGAGTGGAGTGATGTCAGATGAGTTATTTGAGATGTCCAAGTCCATGTCCATGTTTGAGATGTCCACTGTCACTCTGAGAAGTGGTTATAGAAGATTGGGTCTGGAGGGGAGAGCCTACCCAAGACCTTATACTAGTACTTGGGATAAAAGAAGATCTCATTGTATGGACCGAACAAATAAATGGATTGCAAAGAGGAAAAAACAGAAAGAAGCTGACAAAGAGGTTGGCAACTTGAAAACTGAGGAGAAATTACCTAGGTGATCTTAGTATGGGCAGAGCCTAATCTAATTGGACAGCAGTGATTTCTAGCCTAGATTATACCCAGGAGAAAAAAGACTAAAAAACTCTGAAAGACACAGAAAGCAGTAAAATAGAATCCTTAAAGCAAATGATAGAAGCCAGAATTCATTGGCCAATCATTTGAAGAAGTCACATTAGTCACAACTAAAGGGAGAACTGGTGCCCTGGTGAGGCATCAAGTCAGAAACTGCAATGACAACATTGGAAACTGTTCTTTGACTTTTCCAGAAAGTTGCTGTTAATATCTGAGTTGAGGGGCAGCTCCTAGGAATGAGAGGGGTGCAGGAAGAAGGGGAACAAAATTGATTAAAGAGAGTCAAAGTTCTAGATGTAAGTTGAGTGTTGGATAAATTTTTTTTTTCATTTTTTTAAAGTAAACTGTACATCCACCTTGGGGCTTGAACTCACAACCCTGAGATCAAGAGTAACATGTTCCACAGGTTGAGCCAGCCAAGTACCCTGGGATGGATACAACTTGTATAAAGTGTGTGTTCAAGGCACACTATTGTGAAGGAGAGAAATGGAGAAGCAGCCAAAAGGTGGACAAGAGTAAACTTTGATCCCCTGATGCCTGTTTGCTAGTAGATAGGAGCCATTCTTTTATCTACAGATACAATGTACGCATGTGCTCACCCTCTTTCTCTCATGCATAACTTTCCATTGTTAACATACAAAATCCCTTTGACTCTCCATACCAAAGTCATCCACTCTTCTGCATTATAAAATGACTGCTGACCTAGTTTGAGTATAATGAAAATTCCACATAGTTAGGGTGGATCCAGGTTTTGAAAGGGCTAAAGCTTATATTACTTGGCTGATTCTTCTTAATAAAAAAGAATATAAAATACAAAATACAAATAGAAAGTTGGATATAAAAAGATGAGTATTTATTAAGGATAAGAAAAGGATTCATAAAAAATTACCTTGGAACTTTGGAAATCCAGATCTCTTTCTTGTGACATTTCCTTAGGCAATTTACTAGAAATGCTTACATAGAAGTGCAATCTGCCTTTCCTCCCCACTTAGAACATTCTACAAGCCCCAGAAACTCCCAACATCCAGAGATCTAAGCAAGTAAGGGTCCCCAAAGCTTAAGCTTCAATTACTTTACAGTAAAACTGCCTTTCTGTCTAGATGTTTCTCCTTTGCTCCAAGGTGGGGAAGCTCTAATACGTGACTAACAGAAAGGACTTCTACATATCCTCTTTTAAATAAAATTACTATGTGTAATTGAAGGTAGAGGGGACTAAACACTGACCATCAGGAAAAACCCTGCAGAAAACTGTAACTCTGACAGGCATGACCTCAGGGTGGCTAGCAGAGGGTCAAGGCCCTAATGAAGCTCTTCCAAGATACACTGCCATATTCCTAACAGTACAGAAACTGCTTAAGCACCAGCTGTACCTTAGGGAGGAATTTGCTTTCTGTGGTTTCTTCCATTAGCCTCTCCAGACTCTTTCTCTCCTCAGTTCTGTCCTGCTCTGTGCCTCAGGAGGCTGACCCATATAGATGTCAGCTGGCTCCCTTCATGCCCAGCTCATGGGCAGGTTTGGCAGTGAAAGGCACCAGCAGAAGAAGAGTGAGGTTGGTTATTTCCTTCTCTGGCTCTCTTGCTGTGTGTTGGCTGCAAACCTCCTTTCAGGCAGTCTTCTCTGCACCACACCATCTCCAGGGTCTGGAAATAACTCTATATTCTCCATCTTCAGGCCAGCAGTGGTAATGGCTCTCTCTATCACAAGTCCCATGGGATGGTACCATCTCTTGTTGGTCTCTGTAAATACTGTCCACACCTTTGTGAACAGTTCCTTTATTAAATTCTCCTCAAATTACTCTGTTTGAATGCTTATCTGTTTTCTGCTTGGACTCTGACTGATACCACGTTATAATTAACAAGGAGGGAAAAGGCCTTCTAAAACTTTTCTTGGGGGCCCAGAATTAATAATAAAGAGAAGTGAAGAAAAATAAAAGCAGTAGCTGACACTGAATGTACCAGCCAACAAACAGATTGTGCCAAAAGGATAGCCATAGCAAGTATTTCTGGCTTCCTCTCCTCCTGGCAGGTAGGGGATGTTGGAGAAGTAGCACCTCTAGTGAAAGAGCAAAGTGCAGCATCAGGGCTGTGAGGCCTTGGGTTCACTGTCTGCAAATCACATGTTCTTCCAGCCAGAAAGAACCTTATAAGGTAAAATAAGCCATTTGATTAGTTAGTCAGGTTATGGAATATTTTATGCTTGAATACTCACAAAGATGGAAAGTGTTACTGTACAAATAGCCCATTCTGTTACAGGGGCATGTCTAATTTTTAGAACATCATATTAAGCAAAATCTGCTTTCCTCTAACCTTCCTCGAGTCTATTTCTTTCTTTTGAACAATCTAAGTCAAATGTCATCTTTCTTTCTTATGGCAGACCTACAGATATCTGAGGAGAGCTGCCATTTCTCCCCACCCTGGCGTCTTGAATACCCTCTGGTTCATCCATGTGCCACTGAAAGTATGGTGCTCAAAAATGGTCATAATATTCTACGTAGAATCTTGCTTGAAATAGCCATATAACACTCAACTAGGCTTTTTTCATCATTCTTTCCCCACCCCTTAAAAAATATTTCTCTTACTTCTGGGACACATTTAAAATTAATCCTCTCTTTTAGCACCCATAGCTGCTACTTCCTTTAACTGTACTAAAATTATCTTCTCCTCTCACATCATTTCCTATTTCAAATGCCTCTTTTATAGCTACCCATGGCTTTTTCCATCATATTCAAGTTTCTTGATTTTACTGTTACTGCTTGACCCCAATCATTATTTTTACTGCTTGCTGATTTTCCTTTTCTCCTTTTTCCTCCACATCTTTGTTCCCTGTCACCTCTACTGAATATACTACTGATTTCACACTGAACTTTGTTTGAAATGTTCAGCCCATTTTCATCATCTTTTTCTATTTTGGACTTCCCTTTTATGTAACTACCTCATAAAACTCAGAGAAAAATACACACATAGATACTAAATCCAAATGATCTTTTCTCCTTCAAAGTTCATGAGCATCCTCATTTTAGTGTCTTGATCTCATTCTCTGAATTAAATACAAGTATCAAGAATAAACTGTTACAATAAAAATCATATCTTACAATGTTTCATAAAAATGTTAAGTACTTTAGAATTATGTAAAGCCTATAGAACTTGAAGTAACAGGGGAATAACCCTCGAAATAATATTGACAATCATTTCATTGAAAGATGCCTGATATTAATAATTCAAGTTATATATAAAGTTCTCAGTAAAATACTTGTCACATAGGACTCACCTATACTTAGCTTTACTTCTCATTGTGAGAGAGGCCTACAGTTCAGGTCCCTAATGAAAAATCTACTCCTTGCCCTTATTGTTTTTTTTAATGTTTACTTCTTTATTTTGAGAGAGAGAAGGTGAGAGACAGAGGGTGTGTGTGTATGCGCACATGAGCAGGGGAGGGGCAAGGGGGGGGGGATTGGAGAGAGAAAATCCAAAGTGGCTTCATGCTGTCAGAACAGAGCTAGACGCTGGATCTCACAAACTGAAATCATGAGCTGAGCCAAAATCAAGAGTTGGACGCTTAATTGACTGAGCTACCTAGGCAACTCTCCCTGCCCTTATTTTAAAGGGAGGGATTGAGTTAAAAACCCAGTACTGGGCATTTTCTGCCTAAACCATGCCTACTTCTGGACACAAGCCAAGTTAAAAAAGAATCTGAAAATAGACACAAAAAATAATATACAATATTTCCATGTTTGTCTACTGGAATTCCTTTGATTATATGTATACAATATTTTTATTGATGAAGCTCAAAGTCCTTCATAGATATTACCTTTAGAATCCTCATAGCATTCTGTTTAAACAAGTACACACCAGAGAGGATTTTTGTTTTGTTTTGTTTTGTTTTGTTTTGTTTGTTTTGTTTTGAAGAACAGTCTTTTTTAAGTGGAGGCAGCAGGGTCTTACCCCTGAAGTCATTCCTCTGACAGATTGATGGCTAGCCTTAGGTCAAGGTCATACATTAAGGTGTTCCAAGAAAAGAATTCCAGTTTAATGATTCACCCAGGAGATCTGGCTGACTTCCACATGTACAAAGTCAGTCCTAAGACACTGCAGAGTAAGATATTCACTAAGGCTCTGTCTACAAAACTCACTAAGTTTTCTATTAAAATGTTTCTGGAAGAAGAATCAAACTTACAAGTGATGTATAAGCTCTAATCAAACAGTAATGACCCCCGCAGGCCCCATCCTACCATGATGTCAAGCTCTCATGGATTTGCTATCTTCTCTACTCTAGACCTCTGTATATGTACCTCCATCTTACCATTCCATTAACCTTGGACTTAGCCTTTCCTTGAACTATCAATGTTTATCCAGAATGAGTCTGAATCTGCTATTCACTTGTTAAGTACTTGCTCATGGAAAGCTAACCTTCTCCATGAATACTGCAGCCACCATTCCCATTTGGCTCAAGTTCCTGTTAATTTCTTACTAACCCCTCTCTCTCCTGACTTACTTCCTTTTCCTACTTGCTCCTCAAATGCCCTGCCATGAATATCATAGAAGAGTATTATACTCCTTGTGGGTAGGCCAAAGCCACCCCCACACCAGGCATAGTGGGCTATTCATGCACTGTAAGTGATTCTTCACTAACCAGAAGTATATAAAAGAACCATGGCTGGGCCAGAGCTTCTGCCTCTGAATGAGGTTCATAATTCAGCATTCTCATTGCTGACATGTTGCCCTAAGTCACTCAGCTGCCAGGATTTGGGACCCCTTCACTCCCCTGAACACAAATATTTCCTACTTAAGAACTGTTTCTTCACTGGGAAAAAAAAGATTTCCAAAATACATATCTGATAAAGGACTTCTATCCAGGATATTTAAAGAACTCATAGGTTAATAAAGGCAAACAACCCAATTAAGAAATGGACCAAAAAAAAGCAGATTTCACAAAAGAAGATAGTCAAATAAGTACATAAAAAAAGAAGCTCAACTTCATTAGTCATTAGGGAAATGTAAATTAAAACCACAGTGAGGGACCACTACACATGCATCAGAATAACACAGTTGAAAAGACAAATAGTACCAAGTCCTATCAATAATCAGAGTCTTTGGTTCATGATTTTGTCTATCTGGGTGCTCTCTCTTTTCTTTCTAAGGAGTCTGGCTAGAGGTTTATCAATTTTGTTTATTTTTTCAAAGAACCAACTCTTGGTTTCATTGATCTGCTCAACTGCTTTTTTTGGATTCTATATTGTTTATTTCTGCCCTGATCTTTATGATTTCTTTTCTTCTGCTGGGTTTAGGGTGCTCTTGCTGCTCCCCTTCTAGTTCCAGTAGGTGCTCTGTTAGATTTTGAATTTGCGCTTTTTCTAGTTTGTTGAAATAGGCCTGGATTGCAATATACTTTCCTCTTAGGACTGCCTTTGCTGCGTCCCAGAGATTTTGGATTGTTGTATTTTTGTTTTCATTTGTTTCCATATATTTTGTAATTTCTTCTCTAACTGCCTGATTAGCCCAATCATTCTTTAGTAGGGTGGTTTTTAACCTCCACATTTTTGGAGGTTTCCTAGACTTTTTCCTGTGGTAAATTTCAAGTTTCATAGCATTGTGATCAGAAAGTGTGCATGGTATGATCTCAATTTGTTTATATTTATGGAGGGCTGCTTTATGCCCCAGTATGTGATCTATCTTGGAGAATGTGCCAAGTGCACTCAAAAAGAAGGTGAATTTCCTAACTTCAGGATGCAGAGTTCTAAATATATCTATCATTTCCATCTGTTCCAATGTGTCATTCTGGTCCATTGTTTCTTTAGTGATTTTCTGTCTGGTTGATCTATCCATTGCTGTCAGTGGAGTATTAAAGTCCCCTGCAATTAGTACATTCTTATCAATAAGATTGTTGCTGTCTATGATTAATTCTTTTATGTATTTGGGCGCTCCTGAATTTGGCGCATAGATATTTATAATTGTTAGCTCTTCCTGATGGAAGAGCTGTAATTATTATATAATGTCCTTCTTCATTTCTTGTTACTGCCTTTACTTCAAAGTCCAGTTTTTCTGATAGAAGTATGGCTACTCCGGCTTTCTTTTGACTTCCAGTCACATGATAGATATTTCTTCATCCCTTTACTTTCAACCTGAAAGTATCTTCAGGTCTAAAATGAGTCTCTTGTAGACAGCAAATAGATGGATTTTATTTTTTTATCCATTCTGTTACCCTGTGTCATTTGGTTGGAGCATTCAGTCCATTTACATTCAGTGTTATTATTACATTCAGGGTTTAGATTCTTGAAGAAATTGAATCCGTTATCAAAAATCTCCCAATGAATAAGAGCCCAGAGCCAGATGGCTTCCCAGGGGAATTCTACCAGACATTTAAAGCAGAGCTAATACCCATTCTTCTCAAATAGAAATAGAAGGAAAACTTCCAAACTCATTCTATGAAGCCAGCATCACCTTGATACCCAAACCAGACAGAGACCCAGCAAAAAAAAGAGAACTACAGACCAATATCCTTAATGGATACAGATGCAAAAATACTCAACAAGATACTGGTAAATTGAATTCAACAGCATATAAAAAAAATTATCCATCATGATCAAGTAGGATTCATTCCTGGGTTACAGGGCTGGTTCAATATTCACAAATCCATCAATGTGATCCATCACATTAACAAAAGAAAAGATAAAAACC
>PISW01010985.1:0-44656 GCA_004023785.1 Mungos mungo
CTCAGAGCCCCGCCTACCGGGCTCTCACTCGCCTTGATTGGTTGGTGTACTGGGCCCGGGCTCTCATTGGGCTATCCTTCAGTCTTTGTATCGTGATTGGATGGTGTTCAGAGATAATCCCCCAGAACCCGATTGGACCTTACCGAGCTTTCGCACTTCCGCTTTGCGAGGGGGCGGGGTATGCGGCCCGACACGTTCTGATTGGTGGGTATTCCTGGCACCGCCCCTGGAACAGCAAATTGGACAGATCCCCCCAGGTCCCGCCTCCGGCCTCCTGAGTGACAGGCTGATGGTACCCTGATCTCGAATACTCCTTGGAGGAGGTGGCTCTCTGCTGAATCTGCTCAGTACCGGCTGAGCCGTCTGCCTCCTATTCTGTCCCAGGAATCCGTCTCACTTTCTTTGCGGAGCCTTCCTAGACCAGCGTGGATCGGGACGCGACTGAACAGTAGCGTCACAAGACGCTGATTGACACGGGGTGAAGGTGCACCTGTCCCCTGTGTTTACGAACAGCTCTTTGACGGGGCGCCTGGGTGGCTCAGAACCCGCAGCCCGTTGCGGATTCTGTGTCTCCTCTCTCTACCCTTTCCCCGATTGCACTCTCTGTGTCTCTCAAAAGTAAACGAACATTTAAAAAATTGAAATATAAAAGAGAAGAACAAGTTGCTTGACCTGTGACCTCACCTAAGGGGCATCAGGTCTCTTTGGGTTTTGACCTGCCTGGCCTTTGGAAAGAGTGAGGCCCCGCCCTCTCAACCACCCTCCTCTTCTCAGGCCTCAGGGTAATCAAAAGTGCCCCTGGTCCTCAGTCACCAAGGGACGTGGTACCCTCGCGGCCCCAGCCGGGCACAGCCACAGACGTGACACGTTGCAATGCTCACGTGTGCGTTTTATTCTCATGGAAATTCAAGCAGATCCAGTTTGTAATCAGTCACTGTGAATGAGGAATGTAAAAGGCTCCATTTCCTGCCTTAGGTGGTGCATTGATATGGGGCAGCTCTGAGAACATACAAAAAGGGGGAGAAAAAGGAAGACTGACTTTTGCTTTTAAAAATGTGAGCCCGATGGTATGTGACTTTTATCTCCATTTTCCAAAACCAATTTAAAGGCCAGATAGCCATGAAATCATGCCTCCTGGGCACTTTTGAAATATTTTATGTCTCTATCATAAAATGCCTCCTCGGCCTCTTTTCTGTAAGTGGACTCACACTGTGTGGCCTGGCGTGTCTGGTGTCCTCCACGTGGTATGATATTTTCACGATCCGTTCACGTGCATGATGTGTCCGCGCTTCCTTCTTTCTGGGGCTGAGCAGCCAACCGCCCTGTGTCTGGGCCGCTCCCCGTTCACCCACCCACAGCCTGGGGGACCCTGGGCACGGTTCCCTCTTTTGCGGGGTCTGCACGGTTTTGCACCCAGCATTCATGGGCACACATCTGAGTGTCTGTGTCAGTTCAGACAGGACCCGAACACTCGGGTCACACTGGAATTCTGCGTTTCCCTTTTTGAGGAGCCACCGAACGTTTCTCCACATCAGCTGCCCGAGTTCAATCCCCACCAGCCCAGCACAGGGTTCCAGTTCCTCCACATCCTGACGCCGCTTCGTCTCTGGATTCCGGCTCCTCGCCGACCTCATGAGTGGGAAGTGGCATCTCGTGGTGCTTCTGACTCCCACCGTCCTGATGGGAGGATCATGTCACGTGTCTGGGAGTCATGTGTGCATCATCTTTTAAGGTTTATTAATTTATTTTGAAAGGGGGGGGAGGGCAGATAGAGGGGTGAAAGGGAATCGCAAGCAGCCTTAATGCTGTCTGCGCAGAGCCTGATGCGGGGCCAGATCTCAGGAACCATGAGATCATGACCTGCGCTGAGATCAAAAGTCAGATGCTCAACCCACTGAGCCATCCAGGCACCTCTAGATAATTGTCATCTTTTTTTAATGTTGATTTATTTTTGAGAGAAACACAGTGCATGTGGGGGAGGGCCAGAGAGGGAGGGAGACAGATCCTGAAGCAGGTCCCAGGCTCTGAGCTGTCAGCACAGCTGACAGAACAGGAGGTGACAGGTTTTCAAGGGGCTCTGTCGCGGCTCATCAGGATGTAGATTGTGGTCAGGCTAGACAAGAAGATGATTTGTACTTGGGGCTTACTTCCTGAGAACAGAGGGCACCATGACCTAGAAAACAAAGAGCCAGGGTCCATGCAGATACCTGTGACTTTTGCCCGTAAGCATGGATTTGGGGGGTGGGGGCTTTTTAATTAGATTCCTTTCATTGCAGGGCACCTGGGGGGCTCAGTCGGTTAAGCGTCCGACTTTGGCTCAGGTCATGATCTCACAGTTCATGGGTTTGAGCCCCACATCGGACTCTGTGCTGATGTAATGCCCAAGATTTTAATATCACCCCAAAATCAGAAACCGCCAGGGAGACCGGGGCACGCATGTAAAAGCAAAGGGCAGTTTTATTACGGCTTAGGCTCGCCGGGCCTAAGTTCGGTCTCACAGCCTTCACCAACGCAGTGGACCCATGCTGAGAGCCCTGAACAAGGGCTGAGTAGGGTTTTTATGGGGTTCAGGAAGGGGGAGGTACAGGAAATTGTGACATCCAATCATCACTGTATAACAGCATTGGCAGCAGCTCTAACCATACACATTGTCCAGGGTGTTCGTTACTTTTGGCGGGACCCAATTACAACATTTAGGATACCTTTGAAATTAACCAATTACAGAGCGAGTTCAGGGTCTTGTTTGGTGACTATGGGGTTAACTTTAACACTAGGTAACAGGGTCCTATCTAGAGTTCCCATCTGCAGGCCTTACCCTTAGGAATGTGGGGAGAGGTAGCTGGGCTTTCCTGACTGGATACCGCAAAGCGTCTGCTTTTGCCCCGGGGAATGTATAAGACCTAATGGTTCCTGAGTGACTGACCTTAGGCCTTCTAGCTTAGAGGGGAAACTTAAAGCCTGTCATGGCGTCTGTTTGGTTCAGCCTTACACTGACAACTCAGAGCCTGGAGCTGCTTCAGATTCTGTGTCTACCTCTCTCTCTGCCCCTCCCCTGCTCGAGCTCTGTCTCTCTCTCTCAAAAATAAACAAACATCAAAAAAAACTGTAAGTCAATCAATTTGTTCCCCATTGTCAATTTCTTACCTGGGCACTGATGGGGAAGTTTGAGTTGGGCGGTGGAAGTCCAGGGAGGGGGTGCTTTCCCTCCCTGACCCCAAGGGGAGGAGGGGGGAGCCAGCGGTGCCGGAGGCCCCAGGGTGGTCCAGGAGCCCGGGAGGCAGGCCACCCCCAAGGTGGTGCAGAATAGGGCTGGGGGGGCGGAGGAGGTGAGATGCCCACATGCCCAGAGGGCAGAAGGAGAGGGTTCCTGGCCCTAAGGCTCCTCAGCTCCGCCAGACAAGCAGATACATGCTTCTTCCCCAAAGTGAAAATCGGCAGTGCCCGCCCATCCAGAGGAGACATAAACTTGCCCTGAAACAAAAGGAATTTCAGCAGCTTGTGGGAGCATTCCCTGCAGTCCAGGCTCTGAGGTAGACTGACGGCAGATGATCAAAGCCACTAACCCAGGACGGAATGAGGGAGAAACCCCGGCACAGGATGAGCCAGTAAGCTGGGTCCCTAGGGGAGGAGCAGGGAGAGAGTCCGCGTCCCCCTCCTGTTTCCTCCAGCAGCCTGGGCTTTGTAGGAGGAGGAGGCCTATGTAGATAAGCATCCATTACGTCAGGAGGGGGTTTTAAAGTCCGGTTACCGGCCAAGAGGCACACGGCTCAGGGTCTCGATCTAGGGCCACGCAGGCCTGGACACGGGACCTCAGTCCACCTGCCCCGTTTCCTGCAGAAGAGATCTAAGTCATAGATCATATCGAAGCATAATGTCCCATTAATGGCCCGTTTTTCCTTGTCTCCTAGGGAACACTGAGGCCATGCCATGTTACAGCACATCAGTCGTTCCTTTCTGAAATCTTGCAGTCTGAATTGTTTCCAGTGGGTTAAAAGGCATCCCAAGGGCGAATCCTTGGGCACTGAGAGAAGGTTCAATACCTAGAACACCCCCCCCCATGGTGTCCCACCCAGCAGAGGTTCCTGGTGTCAAGGTGACCGAAAGCATCCTTCTAAGAAGATGCTGCCATCACTGCCCCGCCCTGTAGGCAGGATGCAGGAGGCACCCCCCCACAGCCCCCCCTTGCCTTGTAGAGTATAAATGGGCGAATGGACTGAAAAACATGAAGAATGTGTCTTTAACCCATGGAAAACACTAGAAAAGTTTTTCAAGGGGGAAATTACCCAAAGCTGTAATTTAAGTAGTGAGTAGGGGACACTGATCAAAAATAGTGAAGACAGGAGTCCATCTGGTCTGAGTGACACTCCAGTACCTGGAGCCGACCTCCCCGGGAAGCCATTCCACAGGGAACGGGTTCCAGCCGGCCCTGGCTGGAGGTCTCAAAGCCGGAAGTGGCTAAACCAGAGATGTGGCGGGGTCCCACTGGACCCATGAGGAGGAAACCTCTCACGGGAGTCTGAAGATCGGTAGCCATCGAGGTGACTAGGTGGCTGTCCCCTGCCCAAGACGGACAACTTTGTATAAGGACAGGAGTAAAGACCGGGCACCAGGTCTCTGGGTGCTATTGATGAGGGAGCGTGAGGCCAGCTGGGGACGGAGCGCAGGCTCACAGCACCCCTACCCCTGCGCCACGTGGGGTGTGTGGGTACCCCTACCCCAGAACAGGAAGGGGCAGCAAACTAATGGTGGAACTGCCAAGAATCTCAACCAGTTTACAAGAAAAAGACGGTCCCATCCAGGGCTCGGAGTCCAGGGAGTCCCTACGGCCCTGACGGTGACGTTCTGCAGGAGGGAAAACCGCCGTAGCTGGACAACAGCTCGGCCCCAGTAGTCTGGGGATCTCCTCACCGATGACAGTCTCTTTGGAAACTTCCCTTGGGACTTTACCTCCCCCACATCCTCGGTTTATCACCAGTTACCAGCCAGGGCCCCAGTGCAGCTCTGCCCGCCCCTGGGGTCCCATCCTGTGTTTTAATAAAATCACCTCTTTGCACCAGGGACGCCGTCAAGGATTCTCCCTTGGCCGTCGGCTCCGGGCCCCCCCACCGTCAACCCCAAACTTCATCACTCTTACCATTCCTACGAGCTTCCGGACAGAAGGCCGGCTTTCGTTCGTCCCCGGCCCCGTGGAGCAGCCGCAGGCCGGAGGACGGCAGCCTGAGCGGACGGGACCGTGTTCCACTCGGACCGCACTCCTGGCCAAGCCCCTGGAACGAAAGTAAAAGAAGAGAAGAGGGAGTGAGCGACTCCCCGAGTCTGCCCCGAGGCTCCAAGTCCAGATGAGAAGACAGGCCTCACGTCAGGTGCTTAAACGCTGTGCGGATGTGAGCAAAAGATTACGAAAAAACTCTGGAGTCTTCTTTGGTGCAAAAAGTGCGGTTTTATTAAAGCGCAGGGACAGGACCCGGGGCCGGAAAGACCCGCGCTGGGGCCGTGAGAAGCGGCTGCTGCGGACGTTCGGGTAGCTGGGGTGTGCACAGCACAAGTCTCCAGGGAACTTGGAGGCAAGGCTTCCAGGACCTTGAGGGGCCACTGCTGTAAGAGATGGTGACTGACTACTTCTCATAAAATATTAAGGATTCGCTTTTGACCACTCGCCCACGGCCCCACCTCGTGGGTGCCCCCCACCCTGAGCCCAGACCTCTGTGGCCCCTCCGGGCGAGCCCTCCCTTGCCTGTGGCACTTATTCGTTAGATCATCACCACCTTTTAACCCTCAGGAAGTCGGGTTTGGTTTAATTTTGTCTCTTGAACTCTTGGGAGAAGCATCTTCTCGGAATTACAAGAAGACTGCTCTAGAGAAAACAGGCAACAACCCCTTTGACCTCACCAGCAACAACTTCTTACTCAGCATGGCTCTGGAGGCAAGGGAAACAAAGGCAGGCATGAACTATCGGGACCTCATCAATATGAGAAGCTACTGCACAGCAAAAGAACCAACAAAACTAAAAGGCAGCCTACAAAATGGGAAAACATATTTGCAAATGCCATAGCTGATAAAGGTCTAGTTCCCAAACTCTTTAAAGAGCTTATCAAATTCCACACCGAAAAAACAAATAACCCAGTTAAGAAATGGGCAAGAAGACAGGAGCAAACACTTTTCCAAAGAAGACAGCCAGATGGCTAACAGACACATGAAAAAGATGCTCAACTTCACTCATCATCAGGGAAACACAAATCACAGGCATAATGTGGTTTCTGCTCACACCTGTCGGAGTGGCTAAAATTAACAACACAAGAAACAACAGGTGTTGGAGAGGATGAAGACCAAGGAAAACCCGCTTACACTGTTGATGGGAATGCAAACTGGAGCAACCACTCTGGGGAGCAGTAGGAAGGTTCCCCAAAAACTAAAAATAGAACTACCCTATAACCCAACAGTTGCGCTAGTAGGTATTTACCCGAAGGATACAAAAATACAGATTCAGGGCGCCTGGGGGGCTCAGTCAGTTAGGCCTCCGACTTTGGCTCAGGTCAGATCTCACGTTCATGGGTTCGAGCCCCGTGTCAGGCTCTGTGCTGACAGCTAGCTCAGAGCCTGGAGCTGCTTCAGATTCTGTGTCTCCCTCTCTCTCTCATGCTGTCTCTCTCTGTATCAAAAATAAATAAAACATTAAAAAAATACAGATTCAAAGGGGGCACATGCACCCCAATGTTTATAGCAGCACTATCAACAATAGCCCAGCCATGGGGAGAGCCCAAATGTCCATCGACTGACGGATGGGTAAAGATGTGGTAGATACATATAGTGGAATATTACTCAACCATCAAAAACAATGATATCTTGGGGCACCTGGGTGGCTCAGTCAGCTAAGCGTCTGACTTCGGCTCAGGTCATGATGTCACGGGTTGTGAGTTCAAGCCCTGAGTTGGGTTTTGTGCTGATGGCTTGGAGTCTGGAGCCTGTGTCGGATTCTGTCTCCTCTCTGCCCTCCCCTGCTCTCTCTTTTTTCTCTCTCTCAAAATAAATAAACACTGAAATTTTTTAAAAATAATAACAAAAATGTAAAAAACAATGAAACATTAAATCTTGCCATTTGCAGTAATGTGGATGGAGGTAGAACGTATTAAGCTAAGTGAAATAAGTAAAGCAGAGAAAGACAAATACTGTATGATTTGACTCTCGTGTGGAATTTAAGAAACAAAACAGGTGAACAAATGGGAAGGGGGAGAGAAGAGAGGGAAACAAACCACAAGAGACTCTTAATGATAGAGAAAACCTTAAGGCTGATGGAGGGAGGTGGGTGGGGGATGGGCTAGAGGGGCGAGGAGGTTTAGGGAGGGACTTGTGATGAGCACTGGGCGTTGTAAGGGTTCACTGAATTCTACTCCTGAAACCAATATTGCGATGTATGTTCACTAAAATTTAAATTAAGAAAAACATCACATGCTACAGAGAAATTGTTCATGAAAGGAAAAGTCAATTGATGTGGCAAACTTCACTGTCTGATTTTAGTGAATTCCTACCCCCCACCCCCAACATCAGCAGCCGTGAGTCTGATCAGTTGACGGCCATCAACATTAGGAAAAGACCCTCCAGCAGCAAAAAGATGAGGACTTGCTGAAAGCTCAGGTTATGGTTAGAATTTTTTAGCAATGAAGTATTTTAAAGTTTTTGTTAATGTTTGTTTTTGAGAGAGAGAGAGATTGAGAGAGAACACGTGCGGGGGAGAGGCAGAGAGGGAGACACAGAATCCGAGGCAGCTCCAGGCTCTGAGCTGTCAGCACGGAGCCCAACGCGGGGCTCAAATCCACGAACTGGGAAATCGTGACCTGAGCCGAAGTCAGACGCTTAACTGAATGAGCCACTCAGGGGCCCCCGCAATAAGGCACTTAACAGACCATAGTATCGTGTGAACAAAACTTTTATATGTGCTGGGAAACCACAAGATTCATTTGACTGACTTTACTGCAGTATTTGCTTTATTGCGGTGGTTTGGAACCAAACCTGCAATACCTTTGATGAATGCCTGCACCGTTATTTTCTAACTACTTCTGCTAATTACAAGAAACAAACACTTTTTTTTTTTTTAAAGAAAACTCTGTGTCCAATGTGGGGCTTGAACTCACAACCCCAAGATCAAGAGTCACATGTTCTACCAACTGAGCCAGTCAGCCGCCCCCAGAAATAACTATTTTGAAAGGGCTCCCTCAGGGAAAGTTTGCAAAAAAACACATTTTTTACTGTTTGTTTTTGAAAAAAAATTTTTAATGCTTTTTATTTATTTTTGAGAGACAGAGAGAGAGAGTGCGAGCAGGGGAGGTTCTGAAAGAGAGGGAGATATAGAATCTGAAACAGGCTCCAGGCTCTGAGCTAGCTGTCAGCACAGAACCCGACGCGGGTCTTGAACCCACGAACCCTGAGATCTGACCTGAGCTGAAGCTGGACGCTTATCCGACTGAGCCACGCAGGCGCCCCTAATGTTTGTTTTTGAGAGAGAGAGAGAGAGAGAGAGAGAGAGAGAGAGAGAGAGAGAGAGACACACACAGATGGGAAGGAGGGGCAGAGAGAGAGAGAGATAGGATCCCAAAGCAGGCTCTGTGCTGACAGCAGAGAGTCTGATGTGAGGCTCGAACCCACGAACTTCGAGATCATGACCTGAGCTGAAGCTGGACCCTTAACCGACTGAGCCATCCACGCACCCCAAATTTGCAAAATCTTGAGTGTTAAAATCAGTAATGAAAGCAACAGCCCATTGAACAATATAAGAAACCAGGAGCCATAAACCAATATGAATAAATAAATAGGTGAAAGGGAAGTGTTTCTACACACTAGAGAGCAAACTAATAAAAGGGGAAAAAACGGTGTTAGAAAATTCCTTCATACATGCCATCCTCATAATGCATTCAGACAGGGGCCATCAATATATATTAAAATTAGCTTGAGGAGGGGCCCCTGGGTGGCTTAGTCAGTTAGGTGTCTGACTCTTGATTTCAGCTCAGACATGATCTCAGAGTTGCGTTGGGCTCCGTTCTGAGCACGGAGCCTGCTTAGGATTCTCTCTCTCTCCCTCTCTCTTCCCCTCCCAACTCTCTCTCTCTCTCTCTCTAAGATAAAAAAAAAAAAAAGTGAGAATAAAAATTATCAAAGGGGAGTATCTGGGCGGCTCAGTCGGTTAAGAGTCCATTTTCGGCTCAGGTCGTGATCTCACGGTTCGTGGGTTCGAGCCCCGCGTCGGGCTCTGCGCTGACAGCGGGCAGCCTGTCCAGGACTCTCTCTCTCCCTCTCGCTGCCCCTCCCCCGCTTGCCCGCGCGTGTGTGCACGTGCTCTCTCTCAAATAAACTTTTAAAGAAAGAATATATAAAGGGTATGAACTTTTCTACCAAAAACGTGTACAAAACGAGTCTCCCTTGCCTCCCTCCTGGTCAACATTAAAGATCCAATCCAGCGCGACCTGCAAATAACCGCATACGCAGAATCACAGAAGAATAAGAAAGGTCATCGTTATCCTTGGCACCAAGAAGCCTACGCCTGGGCCCCAACGGAACAAACAGAACCGCAGAATAAGACTTTTAGCAAGATGCCAGAAGAAACACACAGGATGAAAATAAAACTCATCACCTTTCCATTTCATAACAACAGTAAGCTGGAAAATTCATGATAAAAAGTGAACACGAAAGCCATCATTTCAAGCCTCTGGAACAGTCCTAAGGACGTACAGCTGAAGAAGCAGGTATTCAGGAAACCGTGAGAATTCAGTACCAAAAACTTACAGTTTGGAATCTGACCCGAGACCACTCCGTCTGTCCCCAGACTTCCCTTTCAGACCGCAGCCGAGAGCGCAGGCCCCGTCCACACAGCTCGCAGCCAGACGGGGAGGCTGTCGGCGCTTCTCATCCGGCCCCAGGGGGCTGTTGCTGAGTCTAAGCAAGTGCCGTTGACAGGTGGGGTCTCTCTACTCCCCCAGCCCCCACTTGCGGACTGGAGGCCCTAACGGCGGGCACAGGGGATGCTGAGAGCCCCGGGGCGCTGATTGCTCTTGTTTTGCCCACGCAGAGGCTGCACGCCCGGGAGAGGCGAGCTGAGAAGGCGTCAGCGACAGCTCTTCCCCCACCAACGCTCAGCTCTTAAAGTGGAGTCACTCAGATGGGAGCGTGCCATTGTCCCCACCCAATGCAGCCCTCTGGCTCAGAGAATTTTTAAAATTTTAAAAAAAATGTTTATTTATGATCGAGACAGAGAGAAACAGCATGAATGGGGGAGGCGCAGAGAGAGAGGGAGACACAGAATCCAAAGCAGGCTCCAGGCCCCACACCATCAGCACAGAGCCCGACGCGGGGCTCGAACCCACAAACCGTGAGATCATGACCTGAGCCGAAGTCGGATGCTTAGCTGACTGAGCCGCCCAGACGCCCCTCAGAGATTTTTGACAAGGAGGAAAAGCAGGCTATAAAACAGACAGCTCCTTGTCTGTCCCCAAGGAACTGACTTCATTTACAACGGAACACGGAGATTCCCAAGCCTAAGGCTGTTCTCAAAAACAGTGGAAACTGTACTGAAAGGCAACAGGGAAGAGAGTCGAGATACTGGCAAGATCATAGCCCCGTGTTTTCAGGGGAGAAACAGGGAAAGAGGAAGCTGGGAGGAGCCCCCCACGGGTCTGACCAATCAGGAAACACTACCCAGGGCAGCTATTCCTTCAACGGAGCCCAGATTGGACCGGATTAGTCTCCAGAGCTCCGCGTGCACCAGGCAAGTTCAAAACAATAGGACAGTCAGCCTGTGACTGGTGGAGCTTAGCAGCCAACGGCGGGGAGTCACGAGAGAAAGGAAGAAAACCCCGCGACACTATTGCCCAGGGCAACTGAGGAGGAACAGGAGGCCTAACACTGGGGGGGCTGGGAGGGGAGTGAACTAGACTTGACTAAAACAATCCAGCCAGTCACCCCGCAAACACAAACAAACAACAGTCCCGGAGCCCCGAGCACCGCGGCCGGTGCCTAAAGTTGCTGCGCTACATCATCTATGGTGTCCCATATGCTATCTATAGTGTGCTGGTGGCAACAAAAAACTATAAGGCATGCAAAGAAAAAGGATATTGTGATCCTTACAGTAGAAAACTAAGCAGGGGGGGCGCCTGGGTGGTTCAGTTGGCTAAGCGTCCAACTTCGGGTTAGGTCATGTTCCTGGGGTTCCCAAGTTTGAGACCCGCTTCAAGATTGTTACCCTCAAAGCATAACCCACTTCGGATCTTCTGGCCTCTTCTCTCTCTGTCCCTCCCCTCCTCACGCTCTCACTCTCAAAAATAAATAAAACATTTAAAAAATTCTTTAAATAGAAATACCTTATGATGTAGCAATTGCACTACTAGATTTTTGCCCAGGGGATAGAAAAGTACTGATTCGAAGGGGCACGTGTAACCCAATGTTTATAGTAGCATCATCAACAACAGCCAAACTATGGAAACAGCCCACATGTCGATCAACTGATGAGTGGATAAAGAAGATGTGGTTAGGGGCGCCTGGGTGGCTCAGTCAGTTGAGCGTCCGGCTTCGGCTCAGGTCATGATCTCACAGTTCGTGGGTTTGAGCCCCACGTTGGGCTCTGTGCTGACAGCTCAGAGCCTGGAGCTGCTTCAGATTCTGTGTCTCCTTTTCTCTCTGACCCCCCCTGCTCATATTGTCTCTCTCTGTCTCTCAAAAGTAAATAAAAAGACATAAAAATTTTTTTAAAAGATGCAGTTAGCACATACAATGGAATATTATTCAGTCATCAAAAAGAATTAAATCTTGCCATCTGCAACGACCTAGATAGAACTAGAGTGTAATCATGCTACGCAAAGTCAGTCAGTCAGAGAAAGACAAATACCATATGATTTCACTCATATATGGAATTTACAAGACAAAACACATGAACATTGGGGAAGGAAAAAAAGAGAGAGAGGGAAGCAAACCATAAGAGACTGTTAACTACAGACTAAAAACTGAAGGTTGGTGGATGGAAATGTGTGGCGGTGGGCTAAATGGGTGATGGGTATTAAGGAGGGTACTTGTGATGAGCACTGGGTGTTATACATAAGGGATGAATCACCAAAGTCTATAGTTATATATTACTATATATGTGAACTAAGTAGGATTCAAATTAAAACTTGAAAAGAAAAGAAAGAGCAGAGTAACTGAAAAAAAGTCGTTGGAGTCACTCAACCATAGATTTGAACTTGTAAGAGAAAGAACTACAAAGTACGTTATTCCATTCATGTGAAATGTCCAGAATAAGAAAGTCTCAAGAGGCAAAAAGTACATTAGTGGTTATTTATGGCTGGGAGTAGGATGGAGGGGGATAGATAAATGGTCTGAGGTTTCTTCTGAGGGGATGAAAATGAACTAGCGTTGACTCTGGCGATGGCTGCATGTAACTATGAAAAACGAACCACTGAATTGTGCACTTGAATTGGCGAGTTGTATGGTGTGTAAATTGTAGCCCAATAAAGGTCCTCTTAAGCCAGCACATCATAAAGAACTCTAATGAAGGGCATTAAAGATTGTAATGGACAAAAAAGCTTCAACGTTATTGGATAACATCAAAGGAGAGTAAAATAAACAGAAAGCCGGCACTCAGAGCACATGTTCTTCGAAAGAACTCAGTGCCATCAGGGTGTCCGCTCCCCAAGAAGAAACCCGTGGGAGTCTTTATAAAGGTCCATTAAACCCTCAGACCTGGTTTTCCAGGACTCCACAAAAACAGCTTCTCCACACCTACTCAGAAGAACAAATGTCCAAAAAAGAAAAAACTTTTTTTCTTAAGAACAAGAGAGGAGCTCTCCAAATACTTCAAGATATTTGAAACCACAGTAATATGAGCAGCATGTTATCAGTAGAGGGTAAACAAATAGATTCATTTGAAGGAAACGAATCCTGAAGAGACCCCCACGCATATGGAAACTCGATTAATGACAGAACAGGCGCTGGAAAGCAGCGGCAGAAACGATGTCCCCTGTAATATACAGGTCAGGGAGAAATCGGCATCCAGCTAGGAAGAATGCATGGTACTCCCTTCTGGTCCATAGACAATAATCAACTTGTTCTAGATTTAAATGCAAAAGACATAACTAGAACTCTCAGAAGTTAAAGGGAAATGTTTTTTATAATATTTCCTAAAAGGTTTTACGTATAAAAGATTATTATAATTAAAAGTATAACCATTATAAAATGTTTATATATAAAACTTTTCTTAAAAAACAAAAAAAGAGTAAGCTATAAAAGAAGAAACTGATGATTACAACCCTATTAAAATTAAGAAACTGAAAAGATAAACCACAATTGGAGATAAAGGTCCTTGCAACACAAACAAATATAAAAACGTGTGTGCAGAGCAAAACTGAATGGTCAAGCAAATGAATAAAAAATAGCAAAATGCCTAAAACATGTATCATAATAGATGTAAGACTACATATGAAAAAAAGAGTCAACCTCACTGGCAATGAGCAAATAGCAAAATAAAATCTTGGTTCATCCCAAGAAGGGTAAAAATCACTAAATTAGATCATGTCAGGTGTTGATGGTCACACGGAACAAATGAGCAGTTATGTACAGATGTCTGGAGAATCAACTGGTACATTCCATTGGAATTTCCTAATAAATGTGAACTTGGCCATGACCTACAATCTAGAGATTTCCCTCCAGTATGTGGTAAATGTTCTATGCATTTGCACTCATACGCTGAAACAAGACTCACAGGAGTGGCATTGTTCACAAAAGCAAGAAAACAAACGTGAAAAACCTAAATCACTGGAATGGAAGAATGGTGGCAGCTTCAGACAGCAGCGTGTACGGACAGACGAGCCAAAGACCCCTAGGGACGCATTTGCAGCAGAATTCACCAATATTTATTTATTGAAAGTCCTCAAGAGGTAAAAGTAAGCAGAATCCTGCTCAGTAAAACACACACACACACGAAACAAAAACATTAAAGGTACAAAGATTAAGCAAAGAAGCAAAGAGTAGTTATCGATGGGACAAGACGGTCTTGAGTTTGGGGAGGAGCATGTCAGGAGACTCTACCCAAGGCCCATTTCTGAATCTAGAGGCCTGTCTGTGGATGTTTACACCAGGATTCGTTTTAAAACGTCCACTAAAACTTTGTTGTTTTTAAAAAATTTTTAATTTCTTATTTATTTTTGCTACAGAGAGAGACAGAGCATGAGAGGGGGAGGGGCAGAGAGAGAAGGAGACACAGAACCAGAAGCAGGCTCCAGGCTCTGAGCTAGCTGTCAGCACAGAGACTGATGCGGGACTCGAACCCACGAACGTGAGATCATGACCTGAGCCGAAGTCGGAGGCTTAACCGACTGAGCCACCCAGGCGCCCCGAAAACGTCCAATAAAACTTTGAATGCACTCTAAATATGATAGATTTCAACATAAAACTTGAAGCATCAATTAAGGTTGGAAAATTGTATACTTTTTGTATGTTTGCTTACCATGTAACATGAAAAAGTTTGATTAACAAACTTAGGTAGAAAAATATTAGATGCAGATCATTTGCCTAATTAGAGAGATCTGGTCACATAAGTTTGAAATGACTTATGTGCTATGAAAAGGTCTGCAGGATTATCATAGAACAAATAAGAAAAGTGTGTGGCCCTGTGTGTATCATGTTACCTTTCCTACAACAAAAGAAAAACTCTTGCACTTTGAATTGCTTGTTTTTATAGAGAGAAACACTGATAAAAATGCACAAGAAATTATCATAACTAGTTGTCTGAGGATGGCTGAGGTAAAGCTGCTTGGACCACAGGATGCTAGCGGCAAGTGTCTTAAGTTAGACTGTCAATGTTTTGCAGATTTTTTAAACTTTAAATACATTATTTACTTTACGGAATGGGAAATCTATAAAAACTACATTTTGCTTTTTAATGGTTTTCATTTTTATTTGGGAACCACTTTTCCATATAAGAAATTATGTTAAAATTTAGGGGCGCCTGGGTGGCTCAGTCAGTTAAGCCTCCGACTTCGGCTCAGGTCATGATCTCACAGCTCGTGGGTTCAAACCCCGTGTCGGGCTCTGTGCTGACAGCTCAGAGCCTGGAGCCTGCTTCCGGTTCTGTGTCTCCCTCTCTCTCTGCCCCTCCCCCACTCATGCTCTGTCTCTGTCTCTCTCAAAAATAAATAAACATAAAAAAAATTTTGTAAAGGGGCGCCTGGGTGGCTCAGTCGGTTGAGTGTCCGGCATCGGCTCAGGTCATGATCTCGGGGATTGTGGGTTCGAGCCCCACATTGGGCTCTGTGCTGACAGCTCAGAGCCTGGAGCCTGTTTTGGATTCTGTGTTTCCCTCTCTCTCTGACCCTCCCCCACTCGTGCTCTGTCTCTCTATGTCTCAAAAAGAAATAAACTATAAAAAATTTAAAAAACCACTGTGATTAACAACTCAGAGAAACTGTCATCACCCTTCCAATGGACTTCTGTCCAAAACAATCCCTCCCAGCTTCCTTCTTCTCCATAAAATTATGTCCTTCTTTTGTCTGTTGGATGTGCCTATGGCTTTGCCATCCTTGCGTGTCCCAAATTGCAATTCTCTATATTCCCAAATAAATCCATTTTTACTGATAAAATAACTGATTTATTTTTAAGGTTGACAATCCCCTGGAATTTAAAGTTTATGAAAAAAAAAATCTCAAACATCTTTCCAACTAAAATGGCAGGTGACATCGTCATTGTTTATACTTCCACTCGGTCTCAGACTAGGGACTATTTCCAAAAACGAGTAGAATACTTCAAACATTAGAAGTTTGGACCTAACCTATTCAATGCACTAGGATTTTCAAGGATTTGCATATCCAAAGGTAAATTTCCTCGTATCAATTAAAATAAGAATTATCTTAGGAACAGTGCATTTAAATTTTTTTAAATGTTTTTATTTATTTTTGCGAGAGAGAGAGAGAGAGAGAGAGAGAGAGAGAGAGAGAGAGAGAGAGAGACAGTGTGAGCAGGCGAGGGTCAGAGAGAGAGAGGGAGACCCAGAATCCAAAGACAGGGTCCAGGCTCTGAGCTATCTGTCAGCACAAAGCCCGACGTGGGGCTCGAACCCATGAACTGTGAGATCATGACCTGAGCCAAAGTCAGACGCTTAACTGACTGACCACCCAGGTGCCCCAGAAACAGTGCGTTTTAAACTTCATGACTATACAGACACGATCACTGATGCAAAAAATTATGAAAAAGTGAAACATTAACCTGAGAGTTTAAATACACCCATCTCCTATCTGAAAGTCCTCTTGTCAACAAAAGGGGGGGAAATTCTGTATGTTTCCAGAATTCTCGTTGATTTTATCTCCCAATCCATTTCTACTCACCCCCCCCAAATCTTACAACACGCAAACAGGGAAATAAAAAGGCCAAATTCTTGGGGAGACGGGATTTACATGGCAGCAACATTCGATGTAGAAATCAGAAGCGACAAAAATCAAACGTTTCTACCAGCTCAGAAAAGCCACTGACTTCTCCACATTCCCGAACAACAGCCACCAGGTTCCGAAGGTGAAACACCCCACGGGCTCGGGGTCCAGGAACCCGCTGCAGAAATACCAGCCTTCTGCGGGCTGGGTCCCCAGTGAGGGAGGTCGGGTGGCCAGAGCAGCGCAGGGATGAACTCCGAAGCCCCACACGCCCTCCTCTCCCCCTCCCTGCAGTGTGGAAATGCTCCCCCTCCAGGCTTCAGTTCTCACTCCCCGGGAAACTCTTGGCTGGAGCCAGTTTTAAGTTATAACCCAGATGAACCCCCAAATTCATAACTCTTTCTCGAAGAGACAGACCCCGAAGGAAGTCTTTCTCTAAGTCTGACCTTCCTAGACTTTCTCAGTTGGCACGAATTACACTCTGGGGGGCACCAGCGCTGTGAGTCCCAACCCACAGCTGTTTATTATTTAGAAACCGTCTCAGTGCAGCGCAGAAAGGGCCTCGCCCCCAGCCCCGCACGCGTCCCGCACGCGTCCCGGCGCCCTGCAGCGTTTCTAGGCACACACATTCCTCCTGCAGACGGGAGCGCAGGCCGGACCTGGCACAGAAGGGGAATCTCCGGGAAAAACCCTTTTCATTCCCTCTCTCTCGGGTCCCATGATGGGCACTGGGCACGGCTCCTATGCCCACTCCAGGTAGTCACTCTTGATGGACCCTGTTGATTTAAATGACCCAAACTCAGTGTTTGAGGAATCCGGAAAAATCACTCAAACCCAGAGTTTATGTATGGAGGAGAGAGAAGACTCAAGAAGAAAACCCACAAGAATCTGCTCCTTTCAGAAAATAACGATGTCACTTTGTTCTTTTCCACGGGAATAAAATGCTTTATAAACAATCAGATTTCAACAAGTGATGCAAATTTCATGAAGCAGGATTTAGCATTGATTTCTGAAATCCAATAATACCAGACAGAATAAAATTAACCACAGTCATAAATTCCTCACCCTATAAAACAAAAAAGTAGTTGACATTTTGGTGAGTTTTTGTAAGGCATTTTGTGGAAATGCCTTTGCTTTTGTGTATTTGTTATGGGACAGAAGTTTCTCTATTTCCCTTAGCTTCTTCTCCCTGGTAGCATCCTCACGGCTAAGCCCTGGAATTCCATTTGTCATCACCAAAAAGAAAACAACAGATGTGAGAAACTTAACCACACATGCTCAAGGGGGAGTGGGGGGAGGCACAAAAGAATGTTTAACAAATGGTATGTACGACTAGATATTTTTATTGTTATTATTTCTGAAATTGAACCTTCCCATTTGGAATTATTTCATCTAATCTTCCGAAGTCAATTAGTTAAATGTATTTTTACATTTCCTGAAAAATCTCAGGATCCAATAACCAAATAAATCTTTGCAAGGTGGCAAACTCGGGGCGGGGCAGTGCTGAACGGGAACACGAACACAGATGACTCAAGGGTCAAGCACGGCCACCTACACGTGGGACATCCACCCCCCAGCACCTGTTGTCTGAAATGCTCGCCGAACACCCTCCCAAAGGGCCCTGGCCGCTCTCCCTCTGCGGGTCTGCGGTGTATTTTGCTTTGCAGGTTGTGCACTAACTCGCTGGGGTCGGTTCGTTGTCTTACGGGTTTTTCATCCTTCAGGGTGAGAAACCGGGGTCAGGAGTCACTCTTCTGGTCCCTTCAATACCAGCGCCTGGTCGACTTGACAACTAACGTCCGTCCAGGAAGTGAGAACTGGGTCGGGGTCACCTACGGATCCAGGACGTACCAGAGGATCTCTCCGAACCCAGGCGCGAGCAGGTCTCCCCACCTCCTCGCTCGCCCCCCAAGGCTCTCCTGCAGGGGGAGCTGACCCCGGACTGAGATTCCCCGACCCCCGGGCGGACAGCAGGCTGTGCTCGTCTGGTCACGCCACGCCGTCCTGAGAACTCAGGCCCACGCGGCCACGGACGGACACTCGAGTCGGAACCCGGGTAGGGGTTGGGGAGAGGACCCCGGGCCGCGGCCACCTCCGGCCGGGACCGGCTGCTCGAACCCGCCGCTCCCGGTCTCGGCCCGCCCCCGCGCACTCACCATCTCGCGGCCCCGCCGCAGGCCCTCCTGGCGTCCTCCCCGCGGGTCCGTGGCCCAGGCAGGTGAGCGACACGCGGATCGGGACACCCGCCGCCGCAAGGGACAGGTGCACACTAGTGCCGCCGGCCGTCTAGGAGCCCAGCGCACACGGCTGGGAGCCCGCCCCCGGCTCTGATTGGACGGTGCTCTGAGCCCCTGATCCTGATTGGACAGAGCCTGCAGACCCGCCCCGGGCCTCCCAATTGGATAAAACTCCATCCTCGCGCCAGGGCCCCTGAGGGGACAATTCAGCACAACTGGAACACGAGTGGCCGGCCCCTTCCGGCCTGTCACGTAGGGACACTTGTGTACAAGTAGAACTAGCTCTAGTTCCCCCAAGGAGGACTTCGGCGTCTTCCTGCAGGCGTGTGGCGCCTTCTGTTTCCAGACTCCATTTCCCCAGAGTAATACCCCTCGGTCCAGAGCAGGAGGGGTGCCCAATCCCGGCTGGGCTGGGACAAGACAGGACAGGACGGGAGGCCCTGGTGTCCACCAGGGGTCAGCGGTTGGCTTGGGACTGCAAGGTCACCCAAGTCTGTGCTCTATAAGAACACAGACATTTGGGGACACCTGGGTGGCTCTGTCGGTTGAGCGTCTGACTTGGGCTCCAGTCAAAATTCCTATGCATTTAATATGCTTCCCTGTTTTGAAAATACCTCCCGGTTAAAAAGCCAGTGGACGGACACTCTGGCATATTTTATTTACGAAGTTGAAAAAATTCATATTTTATGGTTTGCAAAAAGTACTGTCCACTTTCATAAAAAATAAGTGCTCAGAGAAGTAGCATGTATAAAAGAGGCTTCTCATTTAAAAATATACTACGCATTTGATTTTAAAGTATTAAAAATAAAATACGGTTAATATACTTGTGTTTATTATTTATAAAAGAACACCGAGTTTTAAAGAATGAGCCCGAGATTTAGAAATCTGCCTTAAACCCCTCCTTGCACACCTTCTACCACTCGTGTCCATTTGGCCGCTTCAAATTCCAATTTTATTAGTTTTAATACATATGATCAGTGTTTCTTTAAGAGAAGCAATTCCAACTACGTGTTTTTCTTCTCTTAGATATATTAAGGTAACATGATTTTTAAAAAAATCTTTACTGTTTTATTTTTGAGAGAGAGACAGAGATAGAACAGGAGCAAGGGAGGAGCAGAGAAACAGGGAGACACAGAATCCGAAGCAGGCTCCCGGCTCCGAGCTGTCAGCACAGAGCCTGACGCGGGGCTCGAACCCATGAACCATGAGATGGTGACCTGTGTGGAAGTCCGACGCTTAAATGACTGAGCCCCCCAGGTGCCCCTGCATCTCTTTTCATATCAAAGTGCATACAGATGGTATAAGTTCTCGTAACCTGTTCTCTCTGGACACTGGGATCAGAATCAATCTTTTGCTACTCAGATGAATATAATGGCAAGTGAGCTCAGGTAAAAAACTTGTGAATACCTTCCAAACGGACTGAAACCAAAACTAGGTGGGGGGTCAGATAATAGAGTAAAACAAATAGTTTTAAATTATTCTTTTTTCCACATGTAAATACTTCAAATTTTTATACTGTGGTACCTCATACTCTGAAAGCACTGTGTAAAATATTTTATCTTAAGTTTATTTTTTAAGTTTATTTATTTATTTTGAGAGGAGAGAGAGAGAGAGTGAAAGAGAGAGAGAGAGAGAACCCCAAGCTCTGCACAGAGTCCAACTTGGGGCTTAATCTCACCACCACGAGATCATGACCTGAACCGAAATCCAGAGTTTGTTGCTTAACTGAATGAGCCCCCCAGGTGCCCCTGTTTTAAGTTAAATATTAATATTGTAGAGGTGCTTGGGTCACTTAGTTGGTTGAATGCCCAACTCTTGATTTTGGCTCAGGTCATGATCCTTGGGATGTGGGATCCAGCCCCGCATGTGGCTCTCCCCGGAGCATGGAGCCTGCTTGAGATATTCTCTCTCTTTCTCTCCCCCCTTTGTTCCTCCCCTAGTTGCACACATACTCTCTAAAATTAAAAAAATATATATTAATATTGTATAAACTCTGTAGATTGGGCACAAACAATTATCAATAGACTTTGGGCAGATATTAGACCCCCAGTGGGTCCACTCCCCTTCATTTCCCTCCTACTCCCGGATGTGACCAGTACGTGGAACTTTATAGATATTCTTCATAGCTTTACCATCTCTTACTCATCACTAAGTAGTGTTTTGTCTAACTCTGCCTTTTTGGAGCTTTTCACGGAAGAGTGGTAATAGAACTCCCTGGCACATGGGCAGCACTGATTTCTCGGCCTCAGTCTGTCTCACGCAGGCAGGCATCTGTGACTGGGGGCACCCAATTCACTCATCCTTCCAGCGCCTATGGTTTTGGGGCTGTTTCATGTTTATGTTTTCCTCTTGTGGAAAATGCTGCTTGTATCATTCCTGTTTGAGTTTCCAAGTGACAATTCATAACAAATTCTCTACACGTTGGAGAAAAATTACTGAGTTGGGAGACTATGGATCGTTTCAAATTTATAGAAAATGACATTAGAATGTGTGAATCGACCCTCCCACTATTCTTGCATAAGGTGATTGACCACACTGCTGAATATTGGCCTGCACAGTCCACGTGAAACAGGATTGCCTTCTGATGGCGTCTTGCTTTTTACTGATTGCCAATGACATGGAGGACTTTTTATGTCCTTCATATATGTAAAATTTATCATTTTCTTACTTTTAGTTCATTTACATGTTTATTAGTTTCTTCTGATTTTTTCATATACCCTGGACGTGAATCTTTTTCATTTGTACGTATTGCAAATATGGTCTCCCAGACTGTGGTTTATCGTTGTACTCCTTTTATTCTACAGTTCAGTGGTTTGTCATCAATTTGAGTAGTTTTATTTCCCATTCTCTTCCTTTGTAGCTTACTTCTTTGGATGTAAGAAAACTCCCCGTGTTCCAAAGTCATTAAAACTTGCTGTAACTTCTAAGAGTGTTCTAGCTTCCTCCTTCACATGTATATCTTCAATAAGTTGATTATCATACATGGAGTCGTCGGAAGATTTATTCTTCCCTTGCAGATAACCATTTGTTACTGTCCATGTGTTAATGTGTCCATAATTTCTACCACTGGGCAGCAATGCCTGCTTCATCTGCTTTATAAAATATGATGGTATTTGTATTTTATAACATGGAAACATTTTTATCCCTGAAATGAGCTCCAGTCTTTGATAGGTATCTAATAAATTGGGAATTATTCTGTCTAATATCCCATTTATTACTTATTCCTCATTCAAGACTGAGTTTTCTAGTTTATTATGATCACAGTCACAGTTTCAGGGACACGTATATGTAACAAAACTTATTTATGTAAGGGGTGCTGGGGGGCTCAGTCGTTTAGCATCCAACTCCTAATTTCAGCTCAGGTCCATGATCTCCTGATTCATGAGACGGAGTCCCACATCAGGCTCTGTGCTGACAGCACGGAGTCTGCTTGGGATTCTCTCTCTGCCCCGCCCCCACACTTCTCTCAAAATATATAAACTTTAAAAATTACTTTTATATCTGAATTTTATTTGTTATTATGCAATAAACCTAAAAAGTTTGCTTGAACCCAACCTTTCTATTTCACGTAGTATGGAGCTGACACAAACTCACTAAAAATAACTGGAAAGCTTTCCAGTTTTTCCCATGTAGGAATTTGGTATACAAGAATTATGTGCCTCTTAGAAGTTAGGTAGAACCCACCTGATTTACCCAGTGTAAATCTGACCCTGACAGGCCCTTATACGGCATTACACACCGGCTGGGCGCCCATGCATAGCCTCACATGCAGTGAGACAGAGACACCCTGACACTCCTGCCTGGACACAGGGTCTATCATCGCTAGGACACATGGAACTTATCAGACCTACGCATGTGTCCCTGGAGACAAATACACAGAATCACCGAGACGTCATCACTGGAAACACAGGTGGCACACCCGAGCACACATCCTGGGCACATCCTCGGAGGTAACAGTCCGGGAGGAAGTAAGACTCCAGAGGCGCACAGAGCTCAGGCTCCCAGCACACCCCTCCCCTCGCTTTTTTTTTTTTTTTCTTTTTAGGAATCACAACCATCCACCCTGCATATTTTACGTAGATCCTTTGTATCTTCTGTATCCTAGGACGGCAGCTTCAAGGGATTGTGCCTTTTCTGCCTATTCTGTTCACTACGGAACCTCGAGTATGATCAGTTACAGAGGAAAAATCAAGAAACACCCATTGAACGTCCGGTCTCAACAGACACATGAATACAGGGGTTTGTGCGCCGCCGTGGTCGGAGAGCTGCGGCCACCGGAACTTCCGGGGTGAACGGTCTCCGCGCCCAGCCCACGCGGCAGAAGCCCCCGCACCCAGCCAGGTGCTCCAGCCGTCCCGGGGCAGCGGGGCGGTCCCGAGCCATCGCTGGCCACCTAAGAACTAACGGATGGGGACTCTGAGCCCCTGAGCGTCAGTGGTCAGACGCGACTGCAACAACTGGTGCCCCGGGCCCTCGGAGAGCGAGCGAACCTTCCAGGGTCAGGCCCTTCCCTCGTGTCTGTCCCCTGGTTCAGCCGCATGCCCTCCACTGCGGTCACCTCTGACGCCATCGCCTCCAGCACCCGTCGCTAGGCCGCAGTCGGACACCGGAGGCTTCCCCGTCAGCGCTGTCCAAGCACAGGAGGGCGTGAGGGGACAGAGGCCTCAGGGGCCAGGGCCACCCGGCTAGCCGCTACTGACTCACGGCACACCAAACGCTGGAGGTGGGGGAGCAGGGCCGGGACTCCCGCCACTTGCGTCACCGCACTTGAACCCCACCTCCAGAGGGCGCCCCCGCGCAGTTCAGGGAAGACAAACTCCCAGGAGTCTCCGGGACGCGGCCGCTGTCCACGCAGGCAAGGCTGCATGCTGGGAAAAATCCGAGTGGCGGGCCTCCCCGCATCTGAAAGGCCTCCTCTCGGAACTACATTTCCCACAGGCCAGCGGGCTGCGGGCTGTGCCGTCGAGGCTCCACGCCGGAAGAAGTACGCATGCGCTGTGGCTGGAGGCTCCGAAGACTTGCCCCGGAGCCTGAGGATAAGGTAGGCGCGGTGGTGCGTAGTGGGCGTCTTGGGGCGCAGGGTGTCAGACATGAGCAAGCAGAGAAGTCCCTTCGGTGACTGTGGGTAAGTGGGTGTGACAGGCAGTTTTGAGACTCTGAGGTGTGACCGTACTTGCGGGTAATGAAATGTGTATGGGGCTGCGGGAGTTGCAATGGCGGAGAGTCGTGTGTTCTGCCACCGCTGCTTCTTCACTCTCACCTCACAGCCACGTGGGGCTGCCACCGTGGTCCCAAGGGATGTCGGGATGAATAATGGTGTTTTCCAGCAAGAAGGCACGGGACTGGCTTGATGGCAAGTTTAGAGCTGGAAAGGCATGATGCTGATGCCTAAGAATTCAAGACAGGCCCGGGAAAGTCATGGCGCTGGTGCCCACGGATCAGGACGCCCCGGGTAGAGTCCTCCTTAGGGAACAAGAGAGGTCCACCTTTAGGTTTCAGAACCAGAGGTTGCTAAAGGTCTGACCCGAAGAACCTGGTGTCAAGTCAAAGACGGATTCCAGAGGAGGTCTTCCCTCCAGGGATGAGGCCAGGGCCCTAGACCGTGGTTTCTAACTGCTAACTGGCTTCCCAAAAGGGCCGGACAAGTCCTTCCCACGTTCTGCAGTTCCTCCCAAGATCCCAGCGTGATGAAAACAAGTCTTGGTGCACACCTATATATCAAGGCTGAGGAGAGTTTTACATTTCCTCTAAGCTTATGAAAGCGGGTTTTTGTGGGGTTTTTTGGTGGCTGTTCATTTTCTAGACGTTCAGTTTTAATATACATACATATATCAAAATTCATTACATATACATACATATATCAAAATTCATTACATACATACATATATCAAAATTCATTATTTTAAGTGTACTTGTATCAATTTTCCAAAATGTACAGTTGTACTACGATACTCAAGATACAGGACACTTGGTCACCACCCAAAAAGTTCATGCTGCCCATTTGTAGTCAGCACCCCCACCCTTAATCCCTGATATGTTCCAAACCTCTATACTGTAAGATTTAATAGATGGAGGCAGAGACAGAGGAAAGAAAGAGACCAAGTTATGGAGCCAAGAGAACCTTTATTGGGATCTGCGATTCTCAGGCGAGGTTCCGTGACTCCGGGATTGGGGATTCAGGGAAGTCGCCCCTCCCGTACCAGGAGCGAGGTATTTTATGGGTGAAAGACTTACGGGTTTGATCTTGGGAGGGCAGATTATCAAATAAGGGCATTTCAGGGACTTGGCGGGATGGGATAGGTTGCCTCCTCAGTCAGGGTGATGGGAAGCGGAGCTTCATGATTGGCTGTTTTCAAACTGGCGAGGGACCTTCCAGGTCTGCAGGTGGGGGTGTCGTTCTCCCACCCACGGCAAAATGGCCGCTCGGTGGCCTTCTTAAGGTAACTCTTACATATACCTTTGCCTGTTCCCAAAGAATGTCATATAAATGGAACACTGTGTTGCCTTTTCAGTCCTATCTGTAAGTTCTGATGTCATATTTGTAAAATTATGAATACTTACTTTACAGAGGTATTCTGAGTTTTAAGTTTTTAGGCAATACCCAGCATGGTGGTGGCCTGTATTATACACTCAATGTGACAGATTTCATTATTATTTTTTTAATTTTTAACATTTTTATTTATTATGGAGAGACAGAGCATGAGCATGGGAGGGGCAGAGAGAGAGGAAGACACAGAATCTGAAGGAGGTTCCAGGCTCTAAGCTGTCAGCAAAGAGCCCGACACAGGGCTTGAATTCACAAACTGCAAGATCATAACCTTAGCTGAAGTTGGATGCTTAACTGACTGAGCCACCCAGGTGCCCCAACAAATTTCATTATTATGATGAACCATTGAGACCAGAAAAGACTGCTCTGTTGCTTAACTTTTTCATCTGTATGATAACAGAGATTATGTGAGGAGGGTTGGGGGGGTGTCAAATGAGATACTGATGATTATCAAATCACATTAATTATTTTAAGAGGGTTTTTTTTTTTTGAGAGAATGCATGTGCACGCAAGCATGAAAGAGAGGCAGAGGGTGAGAGAGAGAGAGAGAGAGAGAGAGAGAGAGAGAGAGAGAGAGAGAGAGAATCTTAAGCAGCCTCCATGCCCAGCATAGAGCCTGATGCAGGGCTCCATCCCACAACCCTGGGCTCATGACCCAAGCTACAATCAAGAGTCGGACACCCAACCCCAAAATCACATTAATTTCTGCAGCACTATGAGAATGTAAGTTAACGTGAAGAAATGGGCAGATTAGACTTTATTTGTTCTTTAATCAAGCAAAATGCTGTTACTTTTTTTTTTCTTTTCCATAATGTGGTAGAAATATATCCAGGTAGAAATTACACCTGTGAAAAGTAGAATGCCTTTCGGACGTCGTGGAGCATTAAAACAAAAGGCTTCTACCTTCTCCCCCAAAGTGTTATTGTTCCAAAAACCCCTTAAAGAATTTTAAGAACTAAGAAATTAAAATTACTTACATATTAAAAATACACTTTAAATCACCAGGAGTCCAACAAACTGTAAAGACGGAAGGTTTATTTACGTAGGGGGAAACACGGTACCTGCAAACTTTTGTCGGATAGCTGAAAAGAGTACTTGGAGAGCTATTCACCTCATTTTTTATCTGAAAAGAACTGGAAACGCACGCCCCACGGGTCTACTTTGATGGGGTTCTCACAAAGGCAGCACCACATTTACGACTTTCATCAGATTTCCCTCCTGGTGTGGGTTTCCTGCAGCCTGGGGCATGAATCCATCTGCAGAGTTTCCCGCGTTACAGAAGTAGTGTCTCTCGGTAGCGTGGATTCTTACGTGTCTTCTCAGGGAGGAGGAACAACTGAAGGCCTTCCCGCACTCCTTGCACGCGTAGGGCTTCTCTCCAGTGTGCACTCTCATGTGAACTGGCAAGGACGACGGCCACTTGAAGACCTTCCCGCACTCCTTGCACGCGTAGGGCTTCTCGGCGGTGTGCGTTCTCACGTGCTGCTGCAGGAGCTCGGGCCAGCTGAAGGCCTTCCCGCACTGCTCGCACGAGTAGAGCTTCTCCGCGGTGTGCCTTCTCATGTGCTTCTGCAGGGACACGTGGCAGGGGAACGCCTTGCCACACAGCTTGCACTGGTAGGATCTGTCTCCTGGATGCATCCGCACGTGTTCTCGAAAGCACGCGGACAAATTGAAGGCTTTCCCACACTGTTTGCACTCATAGGGCTTCTCTCTGGTGTGCGTCCTCGTATGTCTTCGTAAGGAGATGGGCCAGTTGAAAGTTTTGCCACACTGACCACATTCGTAAGGTTTCTCGCCAGTGTGCACTCTCATGTGGCCGCGAAAAGACGAGGGGTGGCTGAAGGCTTTCCCACACTGGCCGCACTCGTAGGACTTCTGTCCACCGTGAGTCCTTTCGTGCCTTCGAAAGGACTGGGGATAAATGAAGGTTTTCCCACACTGTTTGCATTCATAGGGTTTCTCTCCGGTGTGGATCCTCTCGTGCCTCCGGAAGGACTGTAGGTAAATAAAGGTTTTCCCACACTGTTTACATTCATAGGGCTTCTCTCCGGTGTGTGAGATCATGTGCCTGCGAAAAGCGGAGGAGTAACTGAAGGCTTCCCCACACTCCTGACATTTATGTGGTGTCTCCCCAGTGTGTGAGATCATGTGTCTCCGGAAAGTTGACGAGTAGCTGAAGGCTTCCCCACATTCCTTACACTTATAGGGCTTCTCGCCAGTGTGCGTTATCGTGTGTCTCCGGAAAGTTGACGAGTAGCTGAAGGCTTTCCCACATTCCTTACACTTATAGGGCTTCTCGCCAGTGTGAGTCCTCACGTGACTGGTCAGACTTGAGAAGTCAATGAAGGCTTTCCCACACTGCTGACACTCGTAGGTTTTCTCGGCGGTGTGAATCCGTATGTGCCGCTTGAGGGAAGAGGTACGAGGAAAGGCTTTTCCACATAATTTACACACGTAGGTTCTCTGTCCATTGTGGGTTCTCACATGCATTCTTAGGTGTGCACGACAGCTGTAGGCCTGCCCACACTCCTGACACTGATACGCTCTGTGTCCAGTGTGCATGGCAACGTGACTCTTGAGGGATGAGTGATGCACCAAGACTTTCTCAGATGTACTGCATCCATCCTCCTGAACTCTGTGAAGGGTTTTCTCGTACGGATTAAGATTTGGAATCTGACCAGAGCCTTCCCCGTACTGATCACTATACTCAGAGAGTCTCTCCATCACAGGATTTCTGTTAAGAAGGAGAAACACGTTGTCAACAATTTGATTACTGATTTCTTAATATTTACTACCAAGTATTAGGATTACATTTTCAGGGGCGCCTGGGTGACTCAGTCAGTTAAGCATCTGACTTTGGCTTAGGTCATGATCTCACTGTTCATGGGTTCAAGCCTCATATTGGGCTCTGTGCCGAAAGCTCAGAGCCAGGAGCCTGCTTCAGATTCTCTGTCTCCCTCTCTCTGCCCCTCCCCTGCTCACGCTCTGTGTCTCAAAAATCAGTAAACATTTAAAAAAAAGGATTACATTTTCATCAATTTCAGTGAATGTGTAGGCTCTCTACCCTGTCTGACAAAGCAGAGTAAACTGAATATCAAGGGAGGGGACTGAGCCATAGGCATGATAAAAACAGGGTTTTTTTTTTTTAATTTTATTTGTTTTTGAGACACAGAGACACACAGAGCGTGAGGGAGGGAGGGGCAGAGAGAGAAGGAGACACAGAATCCAAAGCAGGCTCCAGGCTCTGAGCTGTTAGCACAGAGCCCGACGCGGGGCTCAAACCCACAAACCGTGAGATCATGACCTGAGCCAAAGCTGGTCGCTCAACCAAATGAGCCCTCCAGGAGCCCCAAAAACAGTTTCTTACACTTGGGCTTTTCCTACTAATTGTTTCCAACTGAATTATGTTTCCAACACTCAACATCAACATCATACTTAAGGGAAAAAAATTTTTTTTAATTATCAGTAAACAAATTTGATCTAGGTTCCTGTGGGTGTTCTGCTTTCTTTGCTTTTTAAATTTCATGACATACGAGGATTCTCTCCTGGAACGCTGCTTTCTCTTGTGAGCGAACTCACCTCAGCTGTCTCCCCTGGTTTGCAGGCTGATCTTCCATGATAAGTTCTTCCCAAATTTTCCCTAAAACAGAGGCCCAGGATTCATTTCTGGTGAACTTTGCCAATTTGTTTTCCTTGGATATTTTATTCCCATAAGCATACTGCTGAGAAACTGACCCACTGGCCTTAAATTGAGTCCCATCATCTGAAAGCAAAAAGGGAACAAAACTTTTAAGGGAAGAATATACCTGTTAGTTGAAATGACAGAGTTTAGCTGTGTTGGGACTTCACCAATAACAAGTACAAGGGCTCCAAATGGTAATCAATTTGGTGAACGCAGTTGAATTCTCATAGGATTACATAAACTTCACTGGGCTCCTTAATGACCCATGAAATCTATATTCTCTGATGACACAAAGGAAGCTTTCTTTATAGAAAGAAAGAAAACCAGTTTAACACCGAGTCTCATTCTCAGGCAGACGCTATGAGAGTCTAGCTCTCTAGTGGTTGTGACCCTGTCTTAGTAGTTCATGTATTCCCTTTCCACATTCCAAATCTTGACAACAGGCTTGATGTGTAAATGTTTGTTCTCTAAATGACTAAGTGAAGGAATGAGGTCATTCTCACCCACTGAGGCCAGGTTTTTCAAGTTTTCCAGCATCACATCTCGGTAGAGCTTCCTCTGAGCAGAGTCCAGGAGAGCCCACTCCTCCAGGGTAAAGTCCACGGCCACGTCCTCAAAGACCACCGAGTCCTGAAACACCCAACATACGTGCAGAAGGCAAGTCTGAGACTCGCAGAACAACTGGATTTCCACAGGCAGTTCAGACACAGCTCCGCGGTCACCTCACATCCACTCTCTGACTCCGTCATTGGGTCTCTTCCTGTCCACACTCCCGTCCTCGCAAATCTAACAGTGCCGTTCACGCAGCTGGACTTACCTCTACCCTCGTCCTGCAACCACAGCAAGTCTCATTCTCCTCTAACCAAAGCGTTCGGACCACAGTGGAGAATTTACAGAGATGCTCTCCGAAGGAAACAAATATTTGCATTTTAAGACCCATCAATCCCCTGGGACACAAACTACTTTGGCTCCTTCCCTACGACAAACCACGTCAAGCCCCGGTCAAACGCGGGTGAGGTTTTATGGAGTAAGAACACACGCCAGGGTGGGGACTGTCCCTTCCTGGGGCCTTGCAGCAGGCCAGCGACCCACATCTGGAAGGGCTCCGGCTCTGAGGAGACGGGTCCTGCTGGCTAAACGATACAGTTCTCTGTATCGTTAACATATCTGTGTCATACAGGAACAGGACAGAAAGTTGTCAAGGAGTCAGAGCTCAGGGAAGCGGAAACGGGCATGAGAACGAGGACCTGCCACCCACTCACTGCCCGCGCTCCGGAGTCTCCGTGCAGGTGCCCCGCCCCCACGCTCACCCCGCGGCAAATGTTACATGATGATGAAACAGCTCTTTCCACCAGCAACACGGGCGATACTCGGGGTAAGAGTCCCGCCCGCCAGGGAGTTAACTGAAGTCAAACCACCGTCATGAGTGTGCCCTCGATGGTAACACACAGCACGGACCAGGCGGTGCCTTCCTGCACATGAATCCGTCCCGCGTATCAAGTTGCAGGTGAAAGCACCCCCCCATACTTCATCCCCGAGGCTCTCAGGGTCTCTCCTTCCCCGTCCCTCCCCTGCTGGGCACGCGAGCGTGTCAGGCCGAGCCCTGCGAGCACAGGACCCACCGAGCCGCTTGCATCCCTCACCCGCGGGGTCTAAACTGCGTGCACGTGACATCGTTACTACTCAACCCCGGCCTTCCTCCGGGAGTCTGGAGTGAAAATCCCAGGCGCCGGGTCCCCAGCAAGCCTCCCCGGTGGACGGTATTTCACGTGTTGTCAGGACTCGCTGGGGGCGGCACCGCTGGGACACCCCCCCCCCCTCTGGGAAAGAGCGCTCCTCCCCGTGTCCCTGCTCCCTCTGGCTCTGGTGTGTGTCCTTTCGCTGTAACCGATCACGGTCTCGAGTAAAACTACATGCCAAGTCACGAGGGCCTACTCGCAGGACACAAGCGTGGTCTTGGGGGACACCAGGCCAGGTGGCACCAGAGGTGGCATTCGCTAGAACACCCCCGGCTCACTGAAACACAGCAGACGCCACACGTCTGAGAGAAGGGCGGAGAGAAGAGCCGAGCCGCCGTCTGTCGTGGAGCTCGAGTTGGGGAGTGAGGATGACGGTCCGTCCCTGGGGGCCGGCGCGCCGCGCAAGCTGCTGCTTGGGCCATGCTGTCCGAGCGAGAAGACTCAAAGCACAGCTGTGGTGAGGTCTCTGATTTCAGTTCTCTCTTCCAGGGAGGAGGAGAAAGGGCCCCCCAGGTCCCAGAGGAAAACTACGGATGAGCAGAGAACAGGAAGTTTGCATTGTGCTGGGAGAAAAAACTAAGATTCCAGCGCTGGAGCAGAACTTGAGATAAACCAGGGGACCGTCTCCCCTCTCCTCCGCCTGGTGGCTGCTGGCCCCCCCAGCCCCCGGCCCATCCCCCACAGGGCAGCTGTGGTGTCAGCACTGTAGGCGCCGGACTCACTCCGGGGCCTCGTCGTGGGCCACGCTGGGTCTAACTCTCGGTGTCCATGAATGTGACCCGCCTTGGAAATAGGATCTTTGCCAGCGGAACCCAGTTAAGATGAGGCCAGCAGGATGGGCGCGAGTCCAATCTGGCTGGTGGCCTTCTAAGGACAATGCCATGCAACGTCAAGGACATGCAGGGACGGTGGCCATGTGAAGATGAGGTGCAGAGATTGGAATTACACCGTCACCAGCAAAAGAACACCCAGGACCGCCCGAGGCTGTAAGATACCTGGAAGGCGCAGCTGCACAGCCCTCCGCCATCTCGATCCGGGGCCTCCAGCCTCCAGGACGTGAGGAAGTCCTGAAGTCACCCAGTGCATGGTGACAACGCTACGGAACTCAAACGGCTTTAATGACTTTGTGATGAGGAAAAAAGGGAAAGGGTTGTTTCGTGTGTGTGTGTGCACGTGCGCGCACGCTTACTTAAAATGGTTTTGGTTTGTGGCTCCTGCTCACCTGCACGTAAGGGAACACGGATGCCGTAAGCCTGAACGTGGAGCGTGCTGGGGGGGCATCCCCGTCAGAACAGACACGACCCCCCTGCTCGTTGCCTCTGGTGCGTGGGGTGGAATTTAAACTCTTAAGTATTAGAACAAGTTTAGGTTTTTTGCTGACTTTTTACCTACTGGAGGCTCAAAACGAGGGAAACAGTGAAGCAGGCAGTCTCTAAATGGAGAGACGCTTTCAGAATTTTAAGTACAAGATTTCAGCGTGCCAAAGAGCTCTCACAAAAACCTACTTCTTTTTCTTTGTTTTTTTTAAGTTCATTTATTTGTGAGCAAGAGACAGAGCGTGAATGGGGGAGGGGCTGAGACAGAGGGAGACACAGAGTCCGAAGCAGCTCCAGGCTCTGAGCTCTTAACATGGACCCCGATGCAGGGCTCAAACCCACAAACTGCACCCCGATGCAGGGCTCAAACCCACAAACTGCGAGACCATGACCTGAGCCGAAGTCAGATGCTTAACCAACTGAGCCCCCCCAGGCGCCCCACGAACACCCATTTCTGGTGGCCGCTGGAGGCCGACGCGAGCCCCCTGGGGGCTTGTCAGAGGGCTACTTCAGCTTGGCACACAGCGCTCTGAGCCTGCGCGGCTCGGCTTCGCTGCCGCAAAGGCCCCTAGAGATCTGGGGGATTCTGAATTCCAAACCGCCTGGACTTGACCGTAAGCTAGCGGCCCACAGCGTGTGCGATGGGCTGTTTCAGCCTCACCGCGCCCTGGGCTGCTCTGAAAGCAGGCCAAGCTCCAGGAACAGGACTCCGACGCTAGGAACACCGCGAACTTTGGACACGTGTCTGAGGTCCTAACCCCCGGAAACCTCCGGGTGGTCCGTCTGGGACCCCGCGGTTGCCAGGGGTGAAGGCCTTGGTCTCCAATGGGACCATCCGAAATCAAGCTGTTCGTTTCCATTACTGTCCACACAGACCATCCCCAGACGCCATCCCCGCTGGGGAGGTGGATGAACCAGGGTTGTGGGTGACAGACCCGTCTGAAAACGACAGCCACAGGCATCCCCCTAACAAGGGCCAGACTGGATACCTCACAGAGGCGGCACCGAGGGCGTCTGGGGGGTTCAGCCAGTTAAGCGTCCCACTTCGGCTCAGGTCATGATCTCCCAATTCATGAGTTCAAGCCCTGAGTTGGGCTCTGGGCGGACAGCTCGGAGCCTGGAGCTGCTTCGGATTCTGTCTCCCTCTCTCTTTGCCCCTCCCCTGCTCATGCTCTGTGTCCCTCGCTCTAAACAATACATAAAAACAGTAAATAATACTAATAATAAATAGGCCACACTGAGAACTCCAGGGCAAGCCCCCCCACCCCCTCCTGAGGCCACAGTGGGGACCGCAGGCCTGGCTGCCTACTGCACACCTCATGGGGCGGGGGCACTCTCTTCTCCCTGAAAGACTCAAGTGAGCCAGAGTTGTGCCATACCGGAACGGACCCAAGGCCAGGTGAAAAGAAAATACAGAACTTCTGAGGATGAAGTCCCCCGTGTTCTAAGACCTTCACCTGCATGAGTAATGGGGCAAGTCAGGACCCCCTAAAGGGCGTAACCAGAGTCAGCACTGCAGACTGCTCTCACCGGCTGCACAGGTAGCTACCACTGATGATAGTTTTGCTGTAAAGAGGTCACGTCCAAGGGCCAAAGGAACGGACTGTTCAGAGGTGTTAACTTAATAGGCCTGAGGATCCTTATCCTGAGAAAGTCCTGCTCCCGAGGTTGGCCCTTGGCTGCTTCGGAGGAACTTGGACTTGGGAAGCTTCCCACCACCCTGTTAGGAGAGGCTCCCTAGGTCTTGTCATGCTAATAATGCCTTGTGCCCAAGCCCAGCTTCCAGAATCTCGGTAGGTGCTAGGCCTAGGGTGTCTCCGAAAGCTGGTGCCAGAGTCTCTCGGTAGCTTCCCTGGTAGACATTTTCCACGTGCTGTCACTCCGGGCTTTGGGAGGAACTGGGCATGTCCCGCATGACGTCACTGGAGGGACACTTGGAGCCCTGCGGCTGGTGTCCTCAGGACTTTGCCCCAGGCACAACCCCCCTCTGTGACCGTGCTCTGCTTTATAAGCACTGTCAAAAGCCAGGGCTGTGGGCACACACATGCTGAGTCCTGGGAGTCCTCCTCGAGGCCCTGTAGGGGACTGCTACGGACTCGAAGTTCCTGTGCCCTCCTAGATTCATGTTCAATCCCAACTTTAGTGTGATGGTGCTGGGGGGTGGGGAGGGGGCTGGGTCAGAGGTACAGCCCTCATAAACGGGACAAGTGCCCTTATAAGAGGCCCGAGAGAGCTCCCTCGCCCCTTCCTCCACGGGAGGACACAGGAGGAGACCCACTGTCTGTGAACCCGGAAGAAGGTCCTCACCAGACCCCAATTCTGCCAGAAATCTGCCAAATCTGACATCAAGACATCTTGACCTTGGTCTTACCAGTCTCCAGAACTATGAGAGACAAATGTGTATTATTTATAAGCACCTGGTCTATGGCATTTTTTTAATGTTTGTTTTTTTTTTTTTGAGAAAGAGAGATGGAGCATGAGCAGGGGAGGGGCAGAGCGAGAGGGGAGACAGAATCGGAAGCAGGCTGCAAGCTCCGAGCTGTCAGCACAGAGCCAGATGCGGGGCTCGAACCCACGAACCATGAGATCATGACCTGAGCTGAAGTCGGAAGCTCAAACGACTGAGCCCCCCCTCCCCAGGTGCCCCTGGTCTATGGCATTTTGTCACAGCAGCCCCAACAGATGGAGACAGGACTCCCGACACACCTTGCCCAAAATCACCATCTTTATGATACTAATTTTTTTTTGATGTTTTATTTATTTTTGAGACACAGAGAGACAGAGCATGTGTGGGAAGGGGCAGAGAGGGGGAGACACAGAATCTAAAGCAGGCTCCAGGCTCTGAGCTAGCTGTCAGCACAGAGCCCAATGAGGGGCTCGAACCCACAAACGTGAGATCATGATCTGAGTTGAAGTCAGAGGCTTATCTGAGCCACCCGAGGCCCCATATGATACTAATTTCTTAAGTGTGCCACAGAGAACCCAATATATGCAAACGACTCTGCCAAAAGCCTTGTACGCAGCGGCGCATATATTCTTAGAAACTCTTGTAGAGCAGGTAGTAGTAGAACCGGCTCCCGGCCGAGGAAATGCTAACGGCCAGCAACAGCCCTGGAACCCGTCCGACGCCTGCGCTCCCGCGTGCACCGCGCGGCTGTCCCTCCGTCGTGACCGGTACTTCCCGGGGTGCTGAGGCGATGCGCTGACTTTGCCGGGCGCCGTGTCGAGCAGGCGACAGGAACCTCTTCGCCCTCGCGCCCTCCGGCCCCTGCACGTGGCAAAGCCGAGGGTCCCGTGCAGGACCGCTCTGTTTGAGGACCTCACTGCCGGCTCTTTCGCGGAGCGAACCGCAGTCAGGGTGCGGTTACCGGGGCCAGGAACCCGCAGGCGCCGGGGCTGCAGCCACCGAGCAACACGAGATTCGGAACCCTGTGGATTCCGAATTCTCTGGGAGGGAAATAAGAAGTACGGAAATCAAATCGCAGCACTACGGGAAATGTGCCCCGGCAGGCGCGTTAGGAAGGACGTGTATATGTGTTGCCGTGTGTGTTTGTGTGTCATCGATCTCTGTGTTGCAACTGACATAGACATGTGACTAGTTGCAGGGCAGAGTAAGGGAGAGCAGGGAAATGAACCATTTCAGATTATACTGAAGATTGATACCTAAATTGCTAAAAAATATACGTGCAGACACGCATGTAACAATGTGCACGTGTGCACAGAACCACAAATACATACAAGTCTCCACACACCTGTACCTATTCGTCCCTGCTGGGAGTGGGGGGCCGGCCTGGGGTCCCCCTCCAGGGGGGTTTCTCGTGTGAAGGCTTGCTCTACATTTACGGCTGAATTTCACTGCACAGAGGATTCCTTTTTAACGTATCTGTCAACCGTACCTGGGTCAAATGCATTGTCCTGCACTGGCGCTACATTACACAACAGAATGTTCTAAAACCAATTCCCATATGATTTTCGCGTAGTCATCCTAAGAGACGCCAAAAGCCATTTTATAACATCCGCCAGTCATACATAAAGAAGTCTTACCACTGAGAAATGACGGTAACATGCGTAACCTGGTAAAGGAAAGCCAATGAAAGAAGGTTCAAAAGAGAACGAAGATCATATAAGATGGTATGAAGCTCACTGTTTCGTCCAACACAGTTGGGTAGAAATCAGGTATGGCCGGCACCTCACTCTTAATCCGCATCATACTAGAGATCCGATCTAGTGCCACCAGAAAATAAACAAAGACCCAATACTGGAAAAGAAACACTGGTCTTTGAGTCTAAAACTCTACGTATAGGATACCGACAGAACAAAAATGAAAGTCACGAAACAAGATTTTTAACAAGATTCCAAGACAAAAATTCAATATAAACCCAAATGTCACTACCTAATTAATAGCAAGTCAAAAATTCATTTAAAAAGATAACACAAACTATGGTGAAAACCCAATTTCATTACTATCAAATAAGTAAAATAAATACTATAGAAAGAACCAAATGGAAAAAATTGAAAACATTAAGGGTTAATACCCAAAAAGAAATAAATGGAAAGAAAGCACAGGAGAAGATCTCACCAAGATACCCACCCTCCCAAGACAGACCTACAGTCTTCATAATATTATTTATTTTTCTTTTTTAATGTTTTTTTAAATTTATTTTTGAGAGACAGAGAGAGACAGCATGAGCAGGGGAGGGTCAGAGAGAGAGGGAGACACAGAATCTGAAGACAGGCTCCAGGCTCTGAGCTGTCAGCACAGAGCCCGACACGGGGCCTGAGCCGAAGTCAGACACTTAACTGACTGAGCCACCCAGGCGCCCCATAATATTCTATTAAACCCACAAACACAGGTGTGGTTTTTTTTGGCGGGGACTAGACAAAGAGTAATTTTGCAAATCTAACAGGAAGAACAAATGTCCAAGAACAGGCAAAATGTTCCAAAGAACCAGGCAGATCCTGCTGAAGACCCAGGATTCTAGGGCAATTGCACTCCGGACATGATGGAACCAATGGGAAGCGGGTCCAGGTTTAAGGGGAAACTGGATTCCAGGCCAGACAGCCACCGCAGAGCAGAGGCGGAACTGAGGGAGACGGTGACAGACGCCCAAAGTAAGGAAGATGCGTGCATTCCCACCCCTTCCGTGGGCACTAGTTTGCTGAACATTCAGCAAAGTGTATCACCGATAAGAGGAAACGGTACTGTCACAAACTCCACGCGGCCAAGGGAAATCACAGACCGGTTTATCTAATTCACCAACTGACCCACCGCTTTGCGGAAGGGTATTGGTTCCTCAGCAGCCCCACGGGAAGGGAGATTCTCTCTATTCCGCGGACACAGTTTTCCCCAGAAGGGCTTTCCCCGCGAGGCCCTGGAATTCCATCTGTCATCGTCACCCAAAGGCCAGACCTGAGAAACGTGCTACACACTGGGACGGACGTCCCGAGAATGCTTAACGCGGAACGTAAGACATTTCCTTCCTTTTCTGAAATCCACTCCTTTGAAAACATTTCATCCTCGCCTTCACGCTCTATTAATGAAACGCCTTTGACTTCTGCTAAGACCCCGAGACTCCGTAAGTGAATACATCTTCTCGGGAGGACGAACCAGGCGGGGGCTGTGCAGGACCCGCCCCCCCCACCCCCCGCAGCGCACCCCCAACAAAGGGCGCTGATAGGACCCGAGGCAGGTGTCGAGGGGAGGGCACGACGCTTCGCAGGAGGCCGCCCCAGCCCCCCGCTGGGGAACGCAGGCGTCGGAACCGCCACTCCCCTCAGTCCCTGATCCAGTCGGCTGCGGGCCACGTCCCTCCCGGGAATGGCCACCTGGGCGCCAAGGGCCTGTCAGGGTGTCCGCCCGAGCCCAAGGCCCTAGGCAGGTCTCCCCACACTCCTCGCCGGCCCCCAGAGCCTGCCCTCCGGGGGGGGGGGGCCGACCCAGGACTGTGAGTCCCCAACATCCCCCCGCCCGAAGGCGGAGACTCGGGTCGGGAGCTTCGGGGACGGGGACACCCGGGCCGCGGCCGCAGAAAGCCAGTTCCGGCCGCATGGAACGAAACCCTCCCGGTCTCGGCCCGGGCCGCGCGCACTCACCATCTCGCGGCCCGGCTCCGAGCTCTCCCGGGGTCTTCCCCGCGGGCCGGGGACCGAGCAGGGGAGGGCAGGACACCTGGGGCCGCGCGGGGAGGAGCGCAGGAGCGCCCGGGACCGGCCCGGAGCCACGTCCACGCGGCCGCCAGCGCGCCCGCCCCCGCGCCCGATTGGACAGTGTTCCGGGATCCCGCACTCTGATTGGGCGCTTCTCGGAGGGGGGGGAGTCCTCCCTCTACCTGGGTCTCTGATTGGGTAGTTTCCCGAGACCCGCCTCTGGTGCCCTTGATTGGGCAGTGCTCCAGACTCAAGTCCCTGATTGGCCAGCTCCCCGGGCACCACCCCCTCGAGAAACGCCCCTGTGGTTCTGATTGGGCGGTTCTCCGTGGCCGAACCCCTGCACCTGAGTGACAAGCTGTCCCGACACACGTGGCTAACCCGCGGGCTCCAGATATGCGCTCCAGCGTATCCCCTCGCGCTGCGTAGGACCCACACCTCCTGACTCGGTTTCCCCGCGGAGCGTCCCCTGCCCGGAGCCGAGACCGAGGAGACAGGACCGGAGGGCCCGGAGGCGAGGTCAGCGTGGACGAGTACTCTTTGTTCAGGAACAAAGACCCCTCCACAGTGACGTCACCTCAGGGAAGGCCGGGTCGGGCTCGGGGTTCACGAGTGACCTTTAACGTCGGAGGCCCCGGCCCCGCCCCCGGTGCTGGAGGTTGGCTAACCCCCCCCCCCCGCCCCCATCCCCGCTCGAGTGCGGGCCGCGTGTGAAACCCGCACGTGTGCGTTTTACGCGGCAGAAAAAAGTATTTCAAATCAGGGCTCTGGTGCTTCCCCAGGGAATTCTGCAGCATAAACGCTGTGATGTCACCAAGTCACTCGAGTACCTATTTTAACTGATTTGAAACAACAGGAAAGCTTCTGTACGGCTTTGAGACGGACCTGAAAGCACTTACTGCACTTACTAGATGGAGGCTAAACACCCACAGTATCTCATAACGCCTGCCCGCGTCAGAAAACCGTGTCTAGGCCGGGTGTGGACGTCCAGACTCGTGGTATCACTTATTTGATTTACAAACAGAATTTTCTTTTCTATTTTATTTTTTTTAATCAACTTCATATATAGTTTATTGTCAAATTGGTTTCCATATAGCACCCAGTGCTCTTCCCCTCAAGTGCCCTTCTCCATGACCATCACCCACTTCCCCCCTCTCCCTCTCCCTCCCCCTTCAGCCCTCAATTCCTTTTCAGTATTCAAGAGTCTCTCATGATTTGCCTCCCTCCCTCTCCCTAATTTTTTCCCACTTCCCCTCCCCATGGTCCTCTGTTAGGTTTCTCCTGTTAGACCTATGCGTGCAAACATATGGTATCTGTCCTTCTCTGCCTGACTTATTTCGCTTAGCATGACTCCCTCGAGGTCTGTCCATGTTACTACAAATGGCCAGATTTCATTCTTCCTCATTGCCATGTAATACTCCATCGTGTGTATACACCACATCTTCTCCATCCACTCATCAGGTGATGGACATTTAGGCTCTTTCCATGATTTGGCGATTGTTGAAAGTGCCGCTATGAACACTGGGGTACATGTGACCCTACGTGTCAGCACTTCTGTATCCCGTGGGTAGATCCCCAGAAGTGCTGTTGCTGGGTCATAGGGGAGTTCTGCTGATAGTACAAACAGATTTTTTTAAAAATTCTGGGGGGGGGGGCTGCAAAAAGGTTTTATACGCTTTCAAAAAAATTAGTGTTTAGAAAATTAATACACAAAAAGCTTCAAGCTAAAAATAAATCACCTGTTGGATTCATAAGCTATCGAAAGTAAAGTATGATTATATACTTTTTTGCTTAATATGGATTAATAATGAATACCAAGTTTCAATCAATCAGCATGAGATTTAGAGGGCCGGGTTCTGGCCAGTCTGCCTGCACCGTGTGTTCAGATCAATACCCAGTAAGCCTCGCTCGTAAGGGACACGTCACTTCATTCCTTACGGTGAAGGACGAGGCGGGTCTCCGAATTCTTCACAGAACATTCGCTGAACATAGAAGACAGTAAAACTACAGCAACCTGAGGGGAAAGAAGTGTGAGTCAAGTTACTGGGATGTGATTCACGTCTGGAGGTACCAAAGGCATTCTCAAATGTGTGAAGAGTGACCACAGGGACAGGAAGGAGCAGACAGACCCCTTCTCCCTCCTGCAGCTTCCATCCTCCCTGCGGTTAGAAGGTTCTAGTATTCAGGGAGCCGCTGGTAAAGGAGAATTGTGGTTTACTGCATGTCCACCCCACTTCGGCCCCGCATCACGAAGCCAAGTATGGAAGGTGTGGCCCGCAGAATCAAGCACCCTAAGGGTGCACACGCGTCACCACCGGAACCTGTGCATATGGCCCCGCGCATGGCCAAAGGGACTTTGGAGAGGTGATGAAGGACCCGGAGGTGGGGGTGACCCTGGGTTCCCAGGCAACCCAGTGTCCTCACGAGGTCTTCACAAGACAAGGCAGGGGGTCCAAGTCAGAGAGATGGTCAGACCCCCAGCTGCTGGCTGTGAGGATGGAGGGGGGACCACGAGCCAAGGGGTCTAGGTGGCTTCTAGAAGCCAGAGAAAGGTGAGGGAACAGATTCTCAGGCTCCCCGAAAGAAGACAGCCCTGTCAACACCTTGATTTTAGACTTCTGACCTCCAGAACTGTTGTAAGAAATTGGTTGTTTTAAGTCTCCCCATGACCTTGGAATCGCACCCCGGGACGTGGGCCCCAGAGAGATGGAAGTCAAAGTGCTGTCTGCACACTGTTCACAGGAGTGTGGTTCACACCCGCCACAAAGTCGAAGCACCCCAAGTGTCTATCTGTGGATAAGTAGGTAAGTAAAATGTGGTCCATCCACACACAGAACTATGACTCGGCTTTAAAAAAGGAGGAGGCGCCTGGGTGGCGTCCGAGTTTAGCTCAAGTCATGATCTCATGTCATGGTTCGTGGGTTGGAGTCCTGCGTCGGGCGCCGTGCTGACAGCTCGGGGCCCACAGAGCCCAGTTCACATCTTCTGTTCCCCTCTCTGCCCCTCCCCCCAAATAAATATTCTTTAAAAATTAAATAAATATATAAATAATTTTTAAAAAATAAACTGGAAGGACATCCTGCCACCTGCCACCACGTGGATGGACCCAGAGGACACTGTGCAGTGACAGAAGCCAGACGCAGAAGGACACATCCTGTGTGACCCCACCCACAGGGGGTCCCTAGAGGCGTCCTGTCCACTGAGACAGAGTAGATGGTGGGGGCCAGGGGTGGGGCGGGGGGGTGGGGTGTCAGTGCCTCATGGGGACAGTTTCAGTCTTGGGAGGTGGAAGGTTCTGGAGACGGGTGGTGGGGGTGGCTGCACGACATTTTGAATGTAATTACCGCCATTGAATTGTATGCCCCCAAACGGCTTAAAAGGCAAACGTCATGTGGTATGTGCCTTACCACTCCCACCGAAATGTGCTCCGCCGTGGCTCCGGGCCCGGGGGGATCACGACGTCAGCTACGCCGGAGGTGAGGCGTGCAGCCCAGTGCCAGCTCTGGGAGCCACGTACCGAAGAAGCCAGCGGCCCACGCGGCCCACAGGGCAGGGCCCACGGCTCCCTTATTCACCAACCACCCCCACTTCTAACACAGCTCCTGACACCCCGCAGACCCGCGTGGGTGTGAGCCGCCGGCCGACGCGAGCGGGGTGCTGGCCTTACCCAGGCGGCCAGGTTCCTGCACGTCTCCAGCGTCACCTCCCTGCAGAGCCTCTTCTGAGCAGCGTCCAGCAACGCCCACGCCTCCCGGGAGACGTCCACGGCCACATCCTCGAAGGTCACTAACTCCTAAAACATCACTTCGGTTCTGCTCAAGAAAGTCCCCCTCCCCGCACCTCTACAGGAGGCCGGCCGAGGCCGCGCGCAGGACTGATGGACACACGGCCCGTTTCCTCCTGAACCGCTGAGTCCAGCTCTGGGGTCCGTGCGCGCACAATCCCACTTGACAGTCCCCCCTGCTTCTTCCAAAACGCGGCAGTTTGTGGGATGGGCCGGCTGTTCCCAGCTTCCCGGGCCGCGGCCGTGGAGGGGCTCGCAGTGGGCCACGCCGTCGGGGCATCTGCTCCTGAATCGGTCAGAGGACCCAGAAGCCACGCCTGCTACTCTGTATCAGCAGAGACCCCCGTCCCGAAGCGGAGGGTTCTCTGCAGCCACAAGGTGCGGATGGAGCAAGAACTGGGATTCGCTGCCCAGCACCCGACGCGCTGAGCCGGGGCAAGAGGACTGGCGACAGAGGGCACGTGGGTGCGCTGGCGGGTGCGCGGCGCCGGGCTGGCCTCCACAGCGGTCCTGGCTGGAACTGGCAGCCCGGCTGCTGTCTGTCGTCAGGGGGAGAGCTGCAGAATTCGGAAATGATGGCTCCGCCCCAGGCAGCGGCTCTGCCGGACCTGCGCAAGTTAAGGTGGTTTTTTGTTTTTAAAAAGCACAATAACTGGGCGCCTGGTGGCTCAGCCGGTTGAGCGTCCGACTTTGGCTCAGGTCTCGATCTCTTGGTCTGTGAGTTTGAGTCCCGGGTCGGGCTCTGTGCTGACACACACAGCCTGGAGCTGCTTCAGATTCTGTGTCTCCCTCTCCCTCCCCTGCTCTCTCTCGTTCTCTCTCTCTCAGGGCTGCCACAAAATTTTAGATAAAGTGGGAAAAAGCCAGCCTATTTATTTTGTAGCTGTTATATATGGATGTACAATTTAAGGGGAGTGTGAAATATCACTTTACATTTATTAAATAAGATAACATATTTATTAATTCTAAACAACACGCGGCTGTGTCACGGCAGTGCCAGCACGGCTCAGCTCGCTCGGGGAAGGCTGGGAGGAAGCCCCAACGGGACACGAGGCCTCGGCTTCTCACTACCCATGGGCAGGTTCACATGCAAACTCTTTAGATATAAAATAAGTTGCAGGGCTGCGCCGCTCAGGGGCTCTGAGAAGTCCTGTGTGGCCTGGAGAGGCCGGGACCCTCCGGCCTGACTGCCTAGGTCCGAGCGGCTCCATTTACTTGCACAAGACGGTCGAGAAGGACCCGCCTGGCCTGGTGGCAGCTCCGCTCTGCTGCTGCCGAGGGACGAGCCGCAGCTCCGTCTGGGACCCTGGCCTCACGGTCCTGGCAGCATCCCCGGGGGCTGCGCCTGCGATGACCAGGGCTCCCGTGCAGGGGCCAGAGCAAATGGAGGACCGCTCTCCGGGGGGGCCCCCACGAGGACAACACCCAGGACGCTGACTGGACCCTTTGGGTGACTTGCAAATGTCCACAGGGGAGGGCCTGTTCCCCCAGGGACCGCCGGAGCCCGAGCTGTCGGTCGGCTGTGTTTCGGGTGCAGACACTGGTCACTTTCCCAAACCTGTGGCTGCTGCCCAGAGCTGGGAGCTGAGGGCCAGGGACCCCGTCTGCCACTCCTCCCAGATCCGCGGTCCCAGCTGACGCTGGCCCTGCTTGGCCCCCTGAGGCACAGCCCTTCCAGCCTTACAAGGACTGAGCCAGCCCCAGGAAGGAAGGATGTCCCGCCGCCTGCCACCACGTGGACAGACCCAGAGGACCCTGTGCAGTGACAGAACCAGACACAGAAGGACATGTCCTGCGTGACCCCACTCGCAGGGGGTCCCTAGAGGCGTCCCGTCCACAGAGACAGAGAGTGAATGGTGGGGGCCGGGGTGGGGCAGGGAGCGAGGAGTGTGTGGTTCATGGGGACAGAGTCTCAGTCTGGGGGGATGGAAGGTTCTGGAGACAGATGGTGGGGGCGGCTGCACGACTGTGCGTGTGCTCGCTGCCCCCGAGCTGCGCACTGGACATGGTTGCGATGGTGAATTTCATGTTGTGTGTATTTCACCACAACTTAAAAATTATGTTTTTAATATAACAAGACGGTGCCTCCCGTGTGCCCCTCTCTCCCGCGGGGGGGACGCGCTCCCTGCCCAGGTGTCTTGTGGGCAAAGATGTGCTGAGCGCAGCGCACCCCGGTCCTTCTGCTGAGGAGCAGCGGAGGTGCTAGGACCCAGGTGCTCAGGGAAGGCCCCCGGTCCCCGCACCGGTGCCCTCTCCATCCGGGAACGCACTCCCCATAGGAGCGTCCCCTCCGGGCACACTGCTCGTCGTCAGGGAAGGAGGAAGCCCCCACTCACCTGGGGCCCGTCGGTCAGGTGCCCAGCGGCCATCCTGTCCTCCTGGGAGAAGCGGAATCCAGGGCAGGCCGAGCTGCGGGAGGAGGAGAGACCGTGAGGCCCAGGCCTGTCCCGACCCCCAAACCCTGGGTCCAGACGCCTCTGGCACCAATCCGGCGCCCCCCTCCCCCCTCACACAGAGTGTGGTCAACAGAAGCCAGGACAGAAGCCAGGCGCCTGAATGGCTCCTTAACCCATGTATGGACCAAGACACTGAGCGTCTTGGGAGCTGATGAAGTGTCCCAATTCTATCACAGAGCAGCCTGTGTGAGTGTCCTGGGGCCACTGACATAAACGACCACACGCTGGGGGCTTAAGACAGCAGGATTTCTTCTCCCCCGTTCCGGAGGCCAGAAGTCGGATCAATGACTCAGGGCCGAGGCCCCAGAACAGGGTCCTTCCTGCCTCCTTGTGGCCACATCCCTCCAGCTT
>PISW01010986.1:0-44574 GCA_004023785.1 Mungos mungo
GGGGAAGCCGCCACAAGGCAAGGAGCACCCCGGATTTGCCAGGAGCCGTCTGAGGCTGGGAGATGAGCATGGAGCAGAGCGCTGCCCGGAGCCCTGGGAGGGAACGGGGCCCTGCCAGCACCTTGGCCGTGGACTTGTGGCCTCCAGAAGAGTGAGAGGGTACATTTCTGTCCCAGATGCCGCACAGGTGTGGTGTTTGTTGTGCTGCCCTGGCAAATGAATTCATTCAAGATTCCTGTCTCTGTGTCCTACATCATCTGCCAGGTGCCTTCTCCAGATGGACGGGAGGCCAGAAGCCACTGTTAAGGATGTTGATGGTGACAAGGAAGAGCTTCATAGTGGGGCTCTCCTGCCCCGTTCAGGGGTCCTGTCCGGGTTTCTCGGCCTGGTCCCGTCTCTCTTTCCCTGACAGCATTACTGATTCATTACATTGGGTCCTACCCACTCCCTGCAGTGCACACTCACACGTGTATGCACCCCCCACCCCGTTTTACTTCTGATGTTCTGATCAACAGAATCCAACTCTTTGCCAGAATATTCCTGAGGGAATAAAACCTTGGGAAAGGCCAGGGATGCCACTGAGTGATGTAACAAAATGATTTATCCATCCAGTGACTTAGACAAAACACTGTAGGCATGGTCGTGCAAATTTCTGGAAGGCCAGTCCCATGTGAGTTAATCCTGAGGAAACACTAAATCCCGGTTCCTAGAAACTGATGTTACAAAGCTGGGGGCGAGGGGCCCCCGGCAGCGCCAGACATCCAGAAACTCCAGAGAGTTTCTCCAGCTGTCCCGTCTTCAGGTCACTGCTGTGTCAGCCCCAAAGGGCGACTTCTCCTTTGCAGAGTCCTTAACGGTAGCTCTGGCAGAAGTGGGTCTAACGAATTCAGTCTGGTGGTTCGAGGGACCTCCATTTCCTGGGCCACTAACTTCTCACTTCTCAGACTCCCATGGTGGCCCCAGAGGTCACAAACAGAACCACTCCTAGGTGCAAAGGACAGGAAAGAACAGGAAGGGGTGATGGAACCCAGCCCCTGGGTGACGGAGAGCAGGTGCCTTCCAGCTCCCGTGGGCCTGGTTCTCACCAACAGCCACAGTCCCAGCCCTGAGAGTTTTGGTAGGCCAGTTTGTGTTACCTTGAAGACCTAGGGATTTCTTGTAGCTATGGGAACATAAATCTAGGCGTTAAGAAACCGGGGAGAAAACTGCTAGCGTTGCCTTGACAACAGATAAAAACCCAAGTCCTTGTTGTTAAGAGAGATAATGCACCTTCAATCTTTTAAATTCATTTACTTGTGGGAACAAAGGGGCTGAAGTGGGCTTGAGTACCTTCTGGAAACAGAAAGTTGGTGGAAGCCTCGACGGGGGGGGGGGGGCATCTTTTCAAGGTTTGCCCTGCCGAGTGGCAGGGGGTCCAGTCCTTTCTAGAATCTTAGATTCTCAGGTGGCCGAGACATTCCCAAGAGTCTGTACAAAGGGCCAAGGTCCTCATGCCCCAACAACACCCCGTCTGCCCCGCTGTTCCTTCGCTCTGTGGGTTATTAAAGTGGATGCCCTCCACTCCTGCCCTGTTCTGTTTCCGAGCTGACTCACAGGGGCCGTGACTTCTTGCCAGGAACTGAGATCCCATTGCTATCCGGATACTCAAGGACCCTTACCCCCTCTAAAATCTCTGCATTTTTAGGAAAGGTGTGAAATGTCAAGATATGCTCCTTCTGGTGGCATGAGCCACCAGAAGTCATCCCAGGGCCTCCGCAGCCCAGGGAAGATCATCCTCGAGTCTGCTGGAAAGTGCTGGTAAATAGTCACAGCTCTGGACCACGTCCAGGTTCAATGACCACATTCCACCAAGAGGTTACTTTCCTTCCGGAACATCCTCAGGGGGTGTCGGACCTCCCTGTGGCCTGAAGCTTTCTGAGTCGGTGCTCAGATGGAAGGTGCGTGGAGAGCGTCCTCAAGCCAACGTCAGGGGACCGGTAAGAGGCTTTCTGTTCTAGCCAGAAGAACAGTGACGTTGGGTTTTCTTGATGCCGAGTGTCAGCACTCTGCGGGGGAAGATAGCACAGACAGATGAGAGGAAAATTGGAGCACAGGCTTGTTGAAAGTCATTATGTTGCCGAGTGTGGGATTTGGACCCCTATTCAGTCTAGAGAACATTGAGTCAAAGGAGAAAGAAACACACCCTGACATGGGCGAGGCAGCCAGGTGGAGAGACCACCCATCCGGCCCTGATCCCAGGCTCGTCTCCAAAATGATGCCTTTCAATGATTACTTTAACCCAATATGTTGATATAGAGAGAATAATATTTTGAGAAATACAGAGAAGGTGATTAATGGGACCACTTAAAATTTTATTTTAATGTTTATTTATCTTTTGAGAAACAGAGCCCGTCCGGGAGGAGCAGATGGAGAAGGAGACACAGAATCCGAAGCAGGCTCCGAGCTCCGAGCTGTTAGCATGGAGCCCGATGCGGGGCTCAAACTCACAAACTGTGAGATCACGACTTGAGCCCAAGTGGGATGCTTAACTGACTGAGCCACCCAGGTGCCCCGGGAGTGCTTTTTAATGTGCCAAGGGTCTGTCTTCTGGCTCAAGCCAATGCCTGGATTTCTCCCTGGAGACTGATAGAAAAACTCAGCATGGAGACTTGGGTATTACCTCGATTTATCGATGCAGGGACTACTTATTACGATACAGAAGGAGCGTTTTTAAGTAGATTTCATCCAATCAGCTGCTATTGACAACCGTCTTGGTGTTGGAAACGCTTTGCTGGGGACGTGGTCAGGGCCCACTAGGAACTTGGAGATAAAGATCTCGGCTGTCCCACCGACATGACTTAATTCACAAACGTGCCGATTTCACAGCTGTCTTACAGAACGTGAAGGCCACCAGCAGCACAAAACAAACAAACAAACAAAAACAGTCTAAGCCTCTGGAGGTGAAAAGCTGGTTCAACGCTGTAAGTCACTGAGACAGCCAAGAACTTCCTCCCTGACCCAGGAGGTCACGGAGTCAGACTTTCTTTTATCAGCCCGATTTCCTCATGTTAAGTGTACACAAAAATGGAGCCCTGTTATTGGGAATCAGCACATTTGTGCATCAGAAAATGATCCAAGAGCATTAAAAATGCAGGAGATAAATCAATGTTGACGCGTTGCCTTTTGGTTGAATTTGTAGCCGTTGAACTTGCTGAGCTGAAGTACATTTCATAAAAGGCTGCTTTATTAATAAAGATCAGACTCCGATTTCGCTTATTACGTCTGGGATAAGAGTCGAAGCCGTGCAGGGGTTATTTTTGGTGACAATTTCCAGCCACTGCTTTCCACACAGGTGTGAGATAACGTAAATTGGTCGTCACTGCCCCTGGATGCACTTTGCAAGTTCCTCCAAAAAAACAATCAAAAGAAAGTATCCAGAAAGCCCCATCATCATCCATCTTGGACTTTTTTTTTCCCCTGCGCAGACTGTCACGACTCCACACTTGTGATATTGTTTTCTGCTCCTGTTAAAAGCAATCGCCTTTTAAAGAATTGAGTTTCAGACCGGGGATTAGGGAGTTGATTGTGTGGTGATGTGGTGCTCCTGCCATTTCCTGGAGTGGGGAGGCAAGCGGGAATTTTAAAGCAAATGAATCACAGGGGGTTTCAAGCCGGAGCACATGGCTTATTCTGAAATGTGACACTGCACTTTTGAGTTTTGAAGGCCAAATGGTGGAGAGAAACTCAATTCACTGACTCACGGAGAGCAGGGAGCCGGAGCCGGGGGACTGCGCAGGTGGATCCCGGCTCCGGGAAGAATATTAACCCTCTCCTGGCCTCTGAGGAGAGCTCGGGGAGAGGGGTCTGGTCCTCTGGGACAGCTCCCCCCGTGCTCCCCCTGGAGGTGTGAGCAGGGTAGTCTTCAAGGTGAAGGTGGAAAATACCACGTTGCGCAGGAAGTTCTGCTGCCCGAGGGATTCCTTTTTTCACGATGGTTTGGTCACTAGTTCTCCTTCGGAGAGGCTGCTGGATCCCAGGCATGATGAGAGATGTTGGGGTTTCTTTTTTTTTTTCAGTAAATATTTTTATTTTTATTTTTTCTTCTTTTTTTTGAATATAATACAACTTATTTTTCTTTAACATATGCAATTATTTTCCATCATTTACAATACAGTAGTTACAATTACACTCCAAACAGAAAAGCAAAGTAAAAAATCAAAACCGATGTTGGGGTTTCTACAGCGGGTTGAAAGATGTGGGGTCTCTTTCTTGCCCTTGACCCCCGGGACAGAGAGAGATGTGGTTGCTGTTGGTCACTTGAAACGCCAGCCTGGCCACATCGGAGCTGCCCTGCTTGAGCTTGACCTGACTCCCTGGCTTCATGAGTTCCTCTGGAAGGAAGCCAGTCTGGGGGTGGGGGGGCTCCAGTCACTTATTACCAAAAGAATTTTGAGGAACAGGGAGCTTACGTCTGTTACGTGAGGGCAGCCTGGGGCATGTGCTGCGCCCTCATTAGAAGGCAGTGCGTTTTCACCACCCTTGTTGGGCTGTCGGCAGACCCCACAGGTGCTGTGGCCGCTCGCTCCGGACCCCTCGGGCCCACAGCAGCCTTCACCAGCCTCGGGACAGATGCAGAATCCCGCGGCGAAGCGCCAAGCTCCTTCTGCTGTCCTGGTCTCAGATTAGGCTGAGATTTCCAAGAGTTTGTTTTGTAAAGTGGTTCCGCTCGAGCTCTGGAGCCCGCCGGGGGGCAGAGCTGCTCCAGCGCTCTTGCCAAACGGCTGACTGTTGGCCCAGCACGCGCGCCTGCTTGTTGGCCCGATGGAGGCGGGCTGCGCAGTCACCTGTTGACTCTGGCTGTCCGGCCCTCAGGTCCCTGTCTCTGGGGGGAAGCAGGGTCTCTTCTCTGCAGGGACAGCCTGTATTCTCCGCTTGTGGAGGTCAAGCAAACTGACCGCATGCACAGACGGAAGTAGCACTAGAGCTGACGATGTCTGGGAGGAGGGGCGTCCGGGGCCGCTTCTAGAAGGACCGGGAGACTTGAGAATTCCAAGGGGTCCATTCCCCCTGTGCCAAGGCTACTTCTTAGCTGTCCAAGCCCAGACCATATGTAAGTGGTGCCCAAGAAATGTGGTAGATGGTTTGCGAAAATAGTCACAGTTCTCCACCCCTCCTCCCCGCCCGCCCACGCTCTTGGTGACGCGCCTTTCTGGTCCCTCCCGTCAAAAGGTAAAGTCCATTTCTCTACTCCTTGCATCTGGCCTGGCCTGAGATTTGCTTTGGCCAGTGGAATGTGGTGGAAGCGATCTCCTGCCAGTTCCAAACCTAGGCCTCAAGAGTCCGTGGAGGCTCCTGGTCTCTCCCTGTCTGCCTCCCTCTACCTCAGAAGCCCGCTGCCTCCATGTGAAAAAGGCTAGGCTCCCTGAAGGATAGCGGACTCCTGTCCTATCTGGGGCTGTCCGGATCCATTTTGTGGCCAGATGTCCCCCAGATAAGTTCGAGAGCTCAGCCAAGACGAGAAGGCCGTGTGCCCCCCACCTGCGGCTTCCTGCAGACATGAGCATGCGCCCGGCTGAGATGGGAGAACCCCTCGCTGGCCTTTGGGCAGTGCTAAGTGTCTACTGCTTTCAGCCACCAATTTGTAGGGTTATTTGTTACACAGCAAATGCTAACTGGTATAGACGTCATCAGCTGGGCTTGTTTAAGGCACTAAGTTGGTCGCTGTGGTAAAAAGTGGTCTACCCATAATTTATCTCCACAAGTCCCACGAAGCTTGGGGAGGTCACTGACTTTGAAAGCACAAGGTATTCTTGTTGCTATGGATACCCCCATTGAGACACTGGAGTGCAGAGAGAGAAACCTAGTGTTGCCTTGACAACAGGTTTGAAAATCTGAGTCTGGAAAGGCGAAGACGAGGGGGAAAATGGGAGGAAATAAGAAGCAGCAGGAGGAGGGGGTCATTAGCCTGGAAAAGCTTCCCCCCAAACAGCTGCTTGCCTCCATGGAGTCGTCAGTCTATTAGAAGCAAGCACGGCCTGAATTGGGGGCCATAAAGTGAGCAACAGGAAGCTGTCCCCTGCCCGCGGCCCGTCCCTGCGGCGGGAGGAAACGGCTCGGCCTGGAAGCAGCGTGCGGCACAGGCACCAAGCGCTGCCTTGCCGCGTCTGCAATTTGCTCTCAAGCAGGTTTCATTGCAAAAATTAGAGTTTGCTCAGGCTGGGAGGGGTCTTGGGACAGACACTCCCTTGCTCATTTTCTCCTTCTGCCGTCCCAGTGAGGTGGGTGACTGCTCTAAGCCCGGGGGTCAGCCAGCCCCAGGTGAAAGTCCTTTTGACACCAGTCACTGGCTGTGGGACGGCCCCGAGGCCCGCTGACCTCCCAGCCCCTTTCTGTAAGGGGGGCTTACAGCGGTGTCAGCCTCGAAGGCGGGGGCCGCCCCATGAGCTCATGCATGGACACACGGCCGCAGTGAGTCTGCAATAAGTGACTTGATCTGACTTTTACTACACTCCTGCTCCTCTGTCTCTGCTATTCAGAGTCACGGAAGTAACACCGGGGAGGGGTGCCCAACAGGACCCAGAACCTTCCCTGGAGGCCTGATGGTGCCACTGTCATCCTCTGTCTCCTGCAGTGAGGTGTCACGGCTCCGTGTCTCCCGAGCCGCTCTCATTTCCTCCTCCCAGCAGCCCCGCCAGGCGTGGCCTCACTTTCTCAAGGAGGCCGTGGCCCGGAGGCCCCAGGAAGCCTCCGCGGGCTCGAGGGCTGAGCCCGGGCCCCCGCCGCACCCCCCTCCTCACAGCACAGCCACGGAGGGCCCGGATGCGGAGCTTCCACAGGACAAGAGGAAGGACGTTTGGGGTATCCGTTTATGACAGAGACTCACCAGCCACGCGTGGAAATCTTACGTGTGGCATATACATGCAGGGCAAATACCACACGCGTGTTCAGAGCCACATCCCAGGCCTGAGCACCTGCCTCAACCTAAACAAATCCGGCTAAGTAAGGAGTTCTGTTAGGAACAGGGAAGGGTCTCCTCATGGCCCGGTGTCAAGGCGGAGAGGAGGGGCCCACAGGGTCCACCAACCGGCGGGCCAGCTGAGCCGGCGTGCAAGAGGGGCCTACCCGGTGGGCGTCACGGGAGGGGAGGTTGGGCTTACGGATCAAACAAGCCCTGGCACCAAGGGAGAGGTTAGACGGCAGTGGTGAGCGGGGGTTCGGTGACAGGGTCCACACGGGGGAGGGGAGGGGCTCCCCACTAATTCCGGGAGGGCGGCGGACTTCCCGCAAGCGCCGGGGTCAGCAAGCTCCGGAGGGGTCCCTGCCGTCCCGAGAGTGTCTGTGATCTGGGCATCTGCTCACCAGAACACTTCTGAGCCCGGATCGGGCTCCTCCTGCACAAACATAAACAAGATTAAGAGGCTCTGCAAGGCTGCTTTGAAGTGGGTGCCAGTTGGAAGGATATTGAAGTCTGACTTCTCCGCAGCTTAGCCAGGGCTCACGACGGCGGGCCACACAGACCTCCCTCCTGCCCGGAGGGCAGCGCCCACTCCCCGTGACGGCTGGCCGTGTTGGTTCAGGTGTGGGGAGCCAGGCGGGGAGGGCGTCGGATGCGAAATACTCCGTGTTGGTGGCCACGTCAGGTGATCAGCCAACAGCTCAGGAAAAAGGAACTTTCCTCCTATGGCTCCTCCTGTCACAAGGCTCTGGGGGGAGGCCGACACGGGGGTGTCTGTGCTTGCGCTCTGTAACGTCAGCCTCCAGGGTCACTGCTCAGGCCAACTTCTGGCATAATTCGGGCTCTGCACCCATGATTGGTGCTCCATCTGGCTTTTATTGACTCTGAACCCTCCGATGGGGTTTAGATGCGGCCGAGAATGTGCAGCAGTGTGGACAGAGGGCTCCCGGGGTACAGGGAGCACCCTCCTTTCCGCTGGGCGTCCCATTGGGCCAAGGAGGAGCTTGCACACGGTGACACTGCCAGGGCTCGGGTCAAGTCACCTCCCCCTGAACCCCAGCTTCCTCCCATGTAAAGGGGGGGGCCCTGTGGCAAGGCTCAGTCTGGTGTGTGATGGCGGCTCCTCGCCCTCGCTGGCGGGAGCTCTGTCCGGTGGAGGTGCCCACCCTCTTCCAAGCCGGGCGTGGGCCCCATCCTCATGCAGGGGGTAGACTCGGACGGAGTCTGTAAGCCTCAGCAATCCTACTTCTCCATCCAGGGAACAGCATTTGGGGTGGCCGATGAGGCACTGCATGGTGTCTGCCTGGGGCTTCTGGAAAAGCCTCTCTTAAAAGAGACTCAGGCACGGGGGCGCCCAGGTGGCTCCGCCGGTTAAGGGTCTGACTCTTGGTTTCAGCCCAGGTCTCGATCTTGCGGTGTCGTGAGTTCAAGCCCCACATCAGGCTACTGACAACTTGCTTGGGATTCTCTCTCTCCCTTTCTCTCTGCCCCTCCCCGACTTCCTCCATCTCAACAATAAATAAAGGAACTTTAAAAAATTAAAAAAAAAAGAGACGCAGGCAGAGATGGCTCCTTTCTTTGGTTGGACATTGTCGGGACTGGACGGGACACCTGGGATGGCCCCGCCCTCTTGTGACAGTGACAGCCTGGGGACAGAGCTTGCGTGCCAGGGGAGCAGGATCAGAGCGGGGTGGGGGAAAGAACTCGGGTCCCTGCTCGGAGCCGCAGAGCCCCCGGATTTGCTGTCCCTGGCGCTGCCTGGCGGGAGGGCCTCTTGTTCTCCAGATAACCGAAAGCTGACTTATCGGTGCAGCTGTTCTGGGGCGCCGGCCTGGGTGACTGGTAGATCAGTGCGTCCGACGCGCCCTGCTCTTCCCAGAGAGGCCCCAGGCCATCTGTGCTCACCCCTGAAGTCTGCGAGGCCCAGGCCCTAACGGGTATCTTTTCTGTTCAACGGACTGAAAAGGCCTTTGGCTTTGTCCCCGGGACAAAGTAAGAGGAATTGTCAGGTCTGCGGGTTCTGATGTACTGTCTCGGTGAGCCGAGGAGTGGGGGAGATGGTCAGGGAGATGGAGCGCCTCGGCCGGCGTCTCCCAGAAAAATGTGAGCTGTTTATTAGTTCCTGGTTCCCCAGCCATTTTTCATCGACTCACATTTGGGTACAGCATTGATTTTAATCTAAAGCCGTGAGTACAGGAAAATCTCATTAATTCAGGCCTCACCAAGTTTGAAGTGATAATTTACATCGGGGCCAGGCTGAGGGCTGGCTGGAGTGTGAGCAAGATGGAGAGCAAACCGTTTTTAAGGACTTTGGCTCACTAGGTGGATGTAACGAGATGCTTCCAATTATAAATGAACCCCGTGCGTTCAAGTTCAGCGGGAACCGTACTTGAAAATCAATCCGCCAACAAATATTTATGGAGTGTCCCTCGTGCGCAGGTCCCCGGCTGGAAGAGCATACTTTGTTAGAAGTTACTTTTAATCATTTCCATGCTGGAAAGCAATGAGCTTCTTCAGGACATGCGATTCCGTAAGCGTTCTGTGTTCCCGTGGGCCGTGCCCCGCCGTGTGCGCGTGTGCACTCGAGGCTGCCTTGTCCCCTCTCCCGGGATGTGGATCCTCCTTCCCCTCAGGGTGTGTCTACCTTGACGCTATTTCTGTCATTTTGAAAAAAGGGCTCATCAGGGCGCCCGGGTGGCTCAGTCGGTTGAGTGTCTGGCTTTGGTTCAAGTCATGATCTCAAGGTTCGTGAGTTCGAGTCCCGCGTTGGGCTCTGTGCTGATAGCTCAGAGCCTGGGGCCTGTCTTCAGATTCTGTGTCTCCTCCTCTCTCTCTGCCCCTCCCCTGCTTAAGCCGTCTCTCTCTCTCTCTCTATCTCTCTCTCTCAAAAATAAATAAAACATTAAAAAATTAAGAAAAAAAAGGAAAAAGGGCTCATCTCTACCCCATTTTCCCTTCCCCGCCATCCCGTTGCCCTGCCCCCCTTTACCCGCAATGTCTTCAGTGCTGACTCCTCCCATTTGCGCCTGGCCTCCGTCTTCCTTCAGACCCACCAAAATTCAGCCTTCCCCCTCACCCCGTAGACACGGCCCCACTCACGCTCACTGGGGCCCGAGGCGGCCCAACTCCACGGCCTGCCCTCAGCCAGCAGCGGGACGTGGTATAACCTCTCTTTTTCTGGAAACATTTCCTTTGTCCTCTGGGGTCAGCTCTTCCTGGTGGTCTGCCGGCCGCACTGGTTGCTCTGTCTCAGTCTTCTTGGCTGGGTTCTTCTGGTTTTCTGGTCTCTGCGGTTGGCATCCCGACTCTCTCCTGGGTGAGGCACTGCACGTGGGCCACGGGACGCTGCTTGTGCCTGTATCTGTGGCTTCCAGGCCGACTGTCCCCTTCACTGCTGGCTCTCCCCAGCTTCCTGAGTCCCGGCCCGAGGGTGCTGCTCCCCAGGTTGGCTAAGCTTCAGTTATTCTTGAGAGAAGTCAACTCCTTTCTTCTTGGTGCTCTGGGCAGACCTCCTGGAGCTTTGAGTCCTCTCTACCTCATGCCCTCCATGGAATCCATCCTGTGGAAGCTCCAGTTGAAATAGGGTTGGGGTCTTAACCTCCATGGTTACCCCCTAGGTCGGAGCTGCCCTCTCATGGGGCCTGGGGGTGACTCCCCACCTCACCTCTCCCCCTGCCCCTGTGTCTCACAGTCTTCCCCTTCCCAAACAGTCCCTGGGATCCTGTGAGGACCTCAGTCCGATCACTGCACTGTCCGGTTGAGCCTTTCTAGGCTTTTCTCTTACTCAGAGTACAGCCCCAAGTCCCCATTATGGCCTTGAGGCCCCACGTTCCTGTCCCCCCGCCCGGGGTGTCCCAACCACATGCCTCAGCCCAGAGCCCCAACACTCACTTTCCAGTGTGTTTGGACCTCCCTTCCCTCAGGTGTGTGCCTGGTTTGACTCATCCCTTCACGGGATTTCCTCCCAGATGCTCTTACATTGTTTTTCTGCTGGGCAGTTTCATCTCCTGGCTTGTGGGGCATCAAGACGTGGAATGTCCGTCACCCTCTGGAACGGATGACCGCCGAGAGTCGGGCTTTGGCTGCTTTGGTCACTGCTGTGCCCCACAGCGCCAAGTCCTCATCAAATGAGCCAGTCAGTTCTTGCAATTGGACTGAGCTGGCCCAGACACAAGAACAGGGCTTTCGGGAGCATGAGAGTGAGAACGAGCTGCGGTCCTTCCGGGTGGGCTCCCAGCGCGGCGCATCCGTGGTGAGACAGGCCTGGGAGATGTTCACTCGCCGTGTCCGGCCGGGCGCCGGGCCGGGCGCCGGGCCGGGAGCCGGGCACGCAGTGTGATTAGGCCAGGCCCGGCTCCCACTGTCCTCGGAGGCCTGTGCCTCTCCTCGCGTGGAGGCCTTCTGCTGGCGTGCGCGTGCGTGTGTCAGGGAGCAGACGATACACGAGTGAGCACACGCGTGGACAGATGATTACAGAAGATAACGAGCACCATGAAGGAAATAAATAAGGTGATGGCACAGTCACAGTGGGCGGGGTCTTTGATGCTGGGACTGCCTTTTAAAAAATGTTTTATTTATTTGTTTTCAGAGAGAGACAGAGCAAGAATGGAAGAGGGACAGTGAGACACACACACACACACACACACACACGCACACACACAGAATCCGAAGCAGGCTCTAGGCCCTCGGCCATCAGCACAGGGCCTGATGCGGGGCTCCAACCCACGAACCGTGAGATCATGACCTGAGCTGAAGTCGGGTGCTCAACCGACTGAGCCCGCCAGGCGCCCCTGTGATTGCATGTTCTATCAGGTGTTATTATAGAAGGTAAACTGCATGGATCTTATATGCTCACTTGGGTGAGCTTTGGCCAGTATATACACCCATATCACCTTGATGCAGGGTACAATTCCACCACTCTAGAAAGTCCCATGTCTCCCTTCTCAGGCCCAGAAGGGGTCCTGAAGATGAGGGGTCAGGGAAGGCCTCCCTGGAGAGGCGGTCTCTGAGACCCGAAGGAGGAGAAGGCAGTGGCCACAGGAGAGCCAGACCTGATCACGTCCTGATGTTGGGAAGCCAAGGAGCCCATGTGTCTGGTGGGGAGCAGGTAAGAAGGGACGGTGAGGAGACCACATCAGGCCTGTGGCCACGCAAGGCCAGGTGCACCCAGCCTCAGCCCACCCAAGCTGTGGGTGCCCCTGGGGAGCACTCCAGAGGTTGAAGTGGGGTGACCAGGTAAGGGGTGGGGGCGGGGCAGCTCGGACTGGGAAGTGGGAAGAAGTGGTCAGATTCCAGATGGACGTATGTACTTATTTAAATTTTGTTTTAATCCAAGTTAAATAACATATAGTGTAACAATGGATTCAGGAGTAGAATGTAGTGATTCATCACTTACATACGACACCCAGCGCTCATCCCAACAAGCGCCCCCCTTAATGCCCGTCCCCCGCTAAGCCCATCCACCCCCCAACTCCCCTCCAGCAACCCTCAGTTTGTTCTCTGTATTTAAGAGTCTCTTATGGTTTGCCTCCCTCTCTGTTTTAATCTTATTTTTCCTTCCCTTTCCCTATGTTCGTTTGTTGTGTTTCTTAAACTTCACAAATGAGTGAAGTCATATGATATTTGTCTTTCTCTGACTTATTTCCCTTAGCACGATACACTCCAGTTCCATCCATGTTGGTGCAAATGGCAGGATTTCCTTCTTTTCCATCACTGAGTAACATTCCATTGAATACAGACGCACCGCATCTTCTTCACCTATTCATCAGCGATGAATGGGTGGGCTCTTTCCGTGACTTGGCTGTCGTTGGCAGCCCTGCTGTAAACGTGGGGGTGCCTGTGCCCCTCCGAGTCAGCATTCTTGCACTGGATGTATTTTCAAAACCTTTTCCTCTTGAAATAATTTAGACCCACAAGAAGTTATGAAAACAGCACAGAGAGTCCCCGTGGACCCTTCACGCAGGTCCCCCCAGTGACGGCACCTCGAGGATCCATAGCTCTTGTCAAGCCCGGGAATCTGACATTTGCACAATACTGTTAACAGGCTTGCCGACCTTACAGAAGTATCGTGTTTGCGTGTGTGTGTGTGTGTGTGTGTGCGCACACGCAGGTCTATGCAATGTCCTCACACGTGGATTCGTGTGACTGCTGCGCTATCGGGATGCAGACGTGCCCGGCATCTGCTGTCATGGAAAAGAGAGCTGTTGGGAAGCCACGCAGCCTCTTGAGCTTTTTCCTTCTTTGTATTTTTCCAACAGGACGGAACCATCATGGCTGTTGGGTGACGTGTGGGTTTTGCAGTGTGAAAGGCCCCCTCGGTTTCCAGGATGCTCTGAACCGCTGGACTCCTCTGGCCCTGGCGCTCCGGGCCGTCGCCTGACGCATCGCCTTCCCTCCTGCCCGTCGGCGGGTGAGTGCCGGGACATAGGTTTGGGGCTCTTGGCTCCTGTCCTGTCCTAATGCATGAGGTGGGCTTTATAAATGTGCCCCTGAGCCCCGCCGAGGGCACAAGAGCACCTTTGAAATGCAAGGTGCTTTCACCTGGGGCTTGTCCGTGGTGTCGGAAGCTGCTGGACCAGATTCAACCCAGAGATTACAGATGCCCCCAATTCACTCTGGGTGTGGAAACACCCATGACCTTGGTGTTTTGGGAGTTACAAGTGGTTCCGAGGAAGGAGGTCCAGGAATTCAGAGGTGGTTTTTCAAATCTCTGCTTTCGAGACTCGGGACCCAGTGTCCTGTCTCTGACATTTACTCGCTGTGTGACCTCAGCTGTCACTCAGCTCCGTCTGCTATGGCTTCCTCATCTGCCCCGAGGGCTGGGCATCCTCTCCGCAGGCTGTCGTGGGGCCCCAAAGAAGTGAGTGTGCAAGCGCGTGGCCCGCAGGAGGTGTTTGGCAAGCGTGAGCTGCTTCTGAATGGGCCTCCGTTTAAAATGTTCTTGGGGCATCTGGGGGGCTCGGTCAGTTAAGCACCGACTTCGGCTCAGCTCATGATCTCATGGTTTGTGGGTTCAAGCCCTGCATCAGGCTCTGTGCTGACAGCTCAGAGCCTGGAACCTGCTTCAGATCGGGGTCTCCCTCTTTCTTTGCCCCTTCCCTGCTCGTGCTCTGTCTCTCTCTCTCAAAAATAAAATAAATATTAAAAAAAATAAAATGTGCGTTTTTGGTGCAGGAGAGAGGTAAAGAGATGCTAAGCTCCTGGTGCTAAGGAGTCTGGCTCCTCTGCAGGGCAGGAACCTCCCACAACGAGGAGGCTTCACACTTGCTTGTCCCCTCTGTGAAGTCCAGGCCGTCCAGATGCTGTGCTCCGCCACCCCCCCCCCCAAGTGCATCAGCCCAGGGATCCCCGTGAGGCCAGCACTCCCGCATCTCCCTGGACAGAAGGGGGTGGAGTCTGTCGCTCAGTGATCTACGCAGTATACTTGGCTCCAGAGCCCCGCCCCCTGGCTCCTGCACCCCGGACAGTGTCCCTGGTGGTCGCCCTCGCCTGCTGGGCGCCGCTTCCCAGCCCCGTGCACATGCCCCTCTGGGCGTCGGAGTCCCCGCGGGACTGGGGAAGAGAAGGGGGGCTGCTCCGGGGCCCGGGTGGGAATTTGCCGGTGGGGTGGCGGCCAGTGGGCTGGGAGTGCATGGGCGGGAGGTCTCTGGGGCCGCGCGCGCTGTCGTGGGCAGCGATGGCCTTGCTGAGCCCTCGCCGCCGTCGGGGGCGGGAGGCAGATTCGTCCCCGCCCAGGCCTGGCGAGGGCCTTCGGACCGGACCGCCTGCCTTCTTTGTGCCTCATTGAATTCACTCTCTTTTTAAAACGGAAACCGTTTTTATGGTACTTTTTTTCGGATTATAAAAATGATACATGATCATTGTAAAGACTTCAAACCACACAGGAAAGCATCAAGATGAAAATTAAGACCCGCCCCCCCCAGTTCCCTCCGCGGAGGGTAACGTTGTGGCCGGCTCCTGCTGCCTCTCGCCGCGCTAGGCGCACAAACGCCCCGTTGTACGAGCAATTTCGCCTAAATGGGAACCTCACAAGTGCCGTTCTGGAACTTGCTATGTTTCCACCCAGTAATGTGGTAGGGACATGTCTCTAAGTCAAATAACGTGAAGTTCCACCAGCGTTTTAAATGACTACGCTGTGTTGCGTTGTGTGGTGTCCCTTAATCTTAATTAAGAGACTGGCCAGGTCTCTTTCTTGGGGGATTTGACGATGGTTGTTGGTGGGGGGCATTTCTGGCGTCAACACGCCACTTCGTACACACATTGTGAGCGCGTCTGATAATGTAGCCAGGCCCAACCGTTCCCAGATGACGGATCACTGTCCGACTGGGCCAGGCTGGCCTCCAGAGAGCTGGCCATTTTACATGCGCCCATCGGGGGGGTAGGAGAACACCCGTGTCAAGTGTTGGCCATACTGGCCCTCGTTGTGATCTCATTTTTCACTAGCTTTTCTCCTGATGCTTCTCTCGAGGTCAAGCATCTCTTCATACGCTCTGTGGACGTTTTCTGGAACTATCTTCACCCCCTCAGAGCTCTTTGTTCTCTTCATACTTCTCTGCAAACGGCTGGATTGCTCAACGGGTGAATTAACTCAAATCCTGTGTAAACCGGCTGCTCCGACGCAAGCATGCCTTGATGGGAGGGAGGTGGGCCAGTCAGGGGTTGACGGGCGATTTCTCCAGCCTTGCGGGCCCCAGCGAATCCCACGAAAACCCCGTCACGTGGAGGTTCTGCTCTGCTGAGGTTCCCAGGGCCTGACAGGGGCCCCTCATGCTGTTGACTACAGCTGGAAGCTTCTCGGCTGATCTGTTAGGGCCTATTCAACCTCTGGTCCCACGTGACTTCTGTGGGGTCGCCTTGGGTTGCTGCTCTGCTTGTTTTCCAGTAGGAAAACACACCTCACCTGTCAAGCGCTTGCCCAAAGTCAGTTTTTAAGATGATTTAAAGCAACATATGCTAACACAGGTTGGCAGGCAGGCAGCTCCGTGCAGAGCCTGACAGCCCTGCCCATGGGCGAGCCGGGTGGCCCTACGTGTGGCTTGGTGTGACAGTTGCCAAGCAGGAAGAGGGAACCAAAAGCACCAATTTGTGGTTATGAATGCAGGGGTGTGTGCACAGCAGAGGCGGGCCGAGACTGGTTGAGGGAGGGAGGGGAGAGCACACGCTGGGGACCGGGAGCTGGAGGAGACTCGATGGCTCATCTCCCTTTGCTCTTTCATCTGAGGCTTGGAAAATGGGGCTCGGAGCGGGGAGACAGCCCACGGGCCAGGGCCGGCCCTGGACGGAGACCTCTTGCCTTCTCCTCCTCCATTAAGTTCTGCTTGACCTCCACTGTCGCTCTCAGGTTCCGGAATTTAGAATGTCCCTCCCATGAAGTGTGGGTCACTGACTGTTGTCAGGGAAGCTCGGTGCCCTGATATGGGGACAGGTCGCAGCCCAGACTCTCCTCCTTGGTCCCAGGGGATGCCTTGGGTCTGTCTCTGGGTTAGCTGTGTGCCAGCTTCTCCATCCTGGGGGCCGCCCGACTCTTCCAACATGGAGTGATGCCCAGCAGCTTACTGGAGTGTGGACAGAGTCTGTGTCCAACAGACACGGGCCTGAAGGGCCCCCTCGGTCCGCCAGGATCAAATGTGCTCATTTGGTTACTTACTTGCTTCTCGTCTTAACCTCCGTGCAGGGAACATGCTCAGCTTGCCCAGTGATGTAACTAACCCAGCACCGAGAACAGTGCTGGCCCGGAGTCCAGGAGGAGCCCAATGATGGCTGAATAATGGAGGAAGTCGACTGGGGCTTTTTGTCTACTTTCCTCTCTTTTGCCCTTTAAAGGATGGAAGTTGTGACCTTCCTCTTCAGGCAGACTGCTCGTGGAGGCTGAGCAGAAAGACCCTGGCTTCCCTGCCAGGCGGGAAGGTTGAGAGAAAACGGCCTCCACTGTCAGCCGTGCCTGCAAGGCAGGGGGTCGTCTGCGTTTCAGCCCAAGACCTACTGTTCTTGTAGAGGTTGGCTCCCTGCAGCCCGGCTCCCAGCCTCTCTTTGCTCATCTGCACAATGGGGCTGGGCTGGGAGCGTCTGGCCCCCTCCTCTCAGAGCTCTAGAGCCCCCAGGGCTTGGGGGGAATCTCACCTTTGTTTATTAGCTGTTTTACCTTGAGAAAATCATTTAATCTTTGTGCTTCAGTTTCATCTCCACAAATGGGGCCAATAAAAGTGACTGGCTTGTAGGGTTGGGTCAGACCGTGCACACAAAATGCCCACTTCCATCTGTCTTGATGGCCTGGGGTCTCTGAGGTGGGAATGACAGCCATCCGTGACGTAGCAGGAATGCTTGGTGACCGTCTCTTGTACACAGCCGTCTGAATTGCCTTCTTCTAGCCTTGTACAGCCGTTCTTGTTGACCCAAGAGGCCAGCGGGCCACAGAGTAGGGATTTGTCCAAGGTCACGGGCTGGTTTCCTATCGCTGCTGAGGCAGATGACCACATGTTTACCAGCTTAACGTGGCATCAAGCTATTGCCTCATAGTCTGCTGGGCTCGGCTGGACTCAGGACGCTGAATTCCAGGGGTGAGCAGGGCCGCTTTCTTGTCTGGGGAAGATCCCACTTGTCAGCTCGTTCAGGCTGTTGGCAGAATTCAGCTCCACGTGGGTGTAGGGCTGAGGTCCTGTTCTTATTCACTGGGGCTCGGGGAACATTCTCAGCTTCGGGAGGCCGCCCACACCCTCTGGTTCATGGCCCCTTTCTTGCCTGCGTCGGCGGTGGGGCCCTCTGCCTGCTTCAAACCTCTTTTCCCTTCCTGCTGCCTTATCGCCCGCCTTCCTCTCCCCCTGCCCCTCTGCCTTCCTCTTCTGCTTTGAAGGGCTTGTGTGGTCACATTGGCCTCATCTGGATAATCCACAATACTCTCCCTATCTTTAAAGTCTCAGCAGACCTAGTTATCTTGTTTTTTTTTGAACTTCAGTGACTTTTCATTTTTTTTGATTTTTTTTCTTAATCCACCTGAATTTATTTATTTATTTATTTTTTTAATAGTTTATTGTCAAATTGGTTTCCAAATGACAGCCAGTGCTCTTCCCCACAAGTGCCCTCCTCCATCACCACCGCCTCCCTTCCCCCTCCTGCTCCCCCTTCAACCCTCTGTTCGTTTTCAGTATTCCATGGTCTCTCTAGTTATCTTAGAGCCATCTGCCAAGGCCGTGTGCCGCTGTACCTAGTCTTGTGTTTGAATAATCGGTGGCTGGGAATCTTGGGGGAGAGCTTTGGAATTCTGCCTTCGTGGTCACCCAGAACCTAAGTGGTGGGGCCGGGCTCCAGCTCTGTTCTGTGACCGTGGAACCCAGGCTGCTTTCTACCCCCCAGCTTGTGTCCGCGCCCAGCTCCAGCTCCCGTTAAGCCCGTGGCTATCCTTTGCGGTAGATACTGTAGCTCCCTCTTGAGGTTGGTCCCCAAACTACACCTCCTGGGAGTTTCCATCCTAGTAGGCGTTTGGCCCATTCTCGGATGAAGTGTTGGGATTGGGCCACATGCTTTTCTCCCCCAGCAGGCTCCAGACTCCCGGAGGGCGACACGCCACGGCTTGCGAGTTGCCCGCTACATCAATTTTCCTTTCCGCCTCAGAGCTGAACACCCGGACACTCAGATTAAATCAACACTTTCCACCTTCTGACCAGCTTCTGGCCAAAGAGCTGGGGAGGGAAATGAGTTGTACACTTTCCATGTCAGGCCCATACAGGGGAGGTGGGTGTCCATGTCCCACCCCTCTGTCCCTTGTGAAAGAGGTGGTGCGCCATCTTGGATTGTGTGGGCAGGGCGTCTGGGGGGTGGACCAGCCCGTGAGAAGAAGCGTGGGCCTTTCACTCTGTGTATTCATCCCTGGGCTGCTGGCGTCGGGTCTGTTGCACAGCGGAAAAATCAACCTTCGTCTTGACTATGCCACTGCACTTTTTGGTTCCCTAGGTCGAAAGTGAAAACCTTCACTCTCAAACAGCACGATCCAGGTTGTTGACATGTGATACGTGCTAATATGCCTTTCGGATGCTCCCAATAACGTCTCTTTTGGGATGAATCAGTGCGGCACTGTATACACGGTAAAAACACCTTGCGTGTTCCACTGCATTTTTCTGTTGGATGTGATAACCCCTTTTTTGTTTCTGTTCGCTGGTGAAGCCAGGATGAAGAGCTGGGGGAGAAGGGGCGTTCCTTGGTGTCTCTGGGCCATGAGGGGCGGTCAGCCTCTAACTCAGGTTCTCTTGGTGGCTCAGACTTTATGGGGATATCAAAGCTGGCGCCCCTCTCAGCTCCCGACTCCCCTTGACATTTCCTGTAGCTCCCGGCAGTCAGGCAGGGGCTGGGCTGTGTTCTTGTGTTGAGTGGGCTTGTGAGGATACAGGCCACCAGGGCTTTGCAACCTTTGGTTTTTGACAGCATCACCAACGTGGCTGCCTCCTGGCAGAGTCCCCAGGCAGATGGGAGCAGTGTCCACAGGGCATTTGCGGGCCCCCAGCGTCAGGTGGGGGGGGCCTGGCTGGGCCTGTCGGGTCCTCTGGGTGCAGCTTTGTTATTCTGAGATAAGCTGTAAGGCGGCACCAAGCCCCAAACCCTTCGTTTTATTTTATTTTATTTTTTAAAAATATAATTTATTGTCAAGTTTGTTTCCATATAACACCCAGTGCTTATCCCAACAAGTGCCCCCCTCCATGCCCGTCACCCATTTTCCCCTCTCCCCTCCCCTCCATCAACCTTCAGTTTATTCTCAGTGTTTAAGAGTCTCTTGTGGTTTGCCTCCCTCCCTCTCAACTATTTTTTCTCCCCTTTTCCTATCCTATGGTCCTCTGTTAAATTTCTCCTGTTCCACATACGAATGAAAACATGTGGTATCTGTCATTCTCTGCCTGACTTACTTCACTCAGCATAAGTTCCATCCACGTTGCTAAAAATGGCCAGATTTCATTCTTTCTCACTGCCATGTAGTATTCCATTCCACGTCTTCTTGATCCATTCGTCAGGGGATGGACATTTAGGCTCTTCCCATGATTTGGCTATTGTTGACAGTGCTGCTATGAACATTGGGGCACATGTGCTCCTATGCGTCAGCACTTCTGTATCCCCTGGGTAAATCCCAGCAGTGCTACTGCTGGGTCATAGGGGAGTTCTATGGATAGTTTTTTGAGGAACCTCCACACTGTTTTCCAGAGCGGCTGCACCGGTTCACATTCCCACCAACAGTGTACGAGGGTGCCCTTCTCTCCACACCCTCGCCAGCATCTCTAGTCTCTTGATTTGTTCATTTTAGCCACTCTGACTGGCGTGAGGTGGTATCTCAGTGAGGTTTTGATTTGTGTTTCCCTGATGATGAGTGACGCTGAGCATTGTTTCATGTGTCTGCTGCCAAGCCCTTCATTGTAATGCTTGCCTCATCTCTGCACACACCCCCAGTTCTGAGAGCCAGGGCCCTCCATCCCTGGTCATCCCAAAGAAAATTGCTAATGCCCGTTGGTCTTTCCCCACTGGCTACCTGCTTTGGGAAATGCATTATTTTCAAAATTCCAGGTGCCAGGTGTTAGATATGTATTAATTATTCAATGTATTTAGTTGCAAGATTGATGCTGAGACATACTGCAGTATTTAAGGACATGTTAAAGGTATTATTTTAAAGCTGTGATTAACACCGATTTTGGAGCATTTTGGAAGACTAATTAAATGATTGAAAACCACATTCTGGCATTACAGTGTTTGCTCAACAAAAGCATTTGTGGAAGTTAGGTGTAATTCCACCACCTGATTATACAATTGGTTGTTTAATTGTGTCCATGGCCATTTGAGGTCATAGGACGACATAGTGATTTCTAGAGTGTGGTTGGGCTCCAGGACAGGCCTCCCCTCTCTACAGGATGCTGTCTTCTTCAGCCACTTGTCCCCGCTTCCGTCCTTCACCAGTCACGCTGGCCTGCTACCTCTCCCCCCAACTCCCCTAACCACGCGTCTTTGTTTTTTTTTTGTTTTTTTTTAATGTTTTATTTATTTTTGATACAGAGCATGAGAGGAGGAGATGCAGAGAGAGAAGGAGACACAGAACCGGAAGCAGGCTCCAGGCTCTGAGCTAGCTATCAGCACAGAGCCTGATGCGGCGCTCGAACCCACAGATGTGAGATCTGACCTGAGCGGAAGTGGGAGGCTTAACCCACTGAGCCACCCGGGCGCCCCGACCACACGTCTTTGGACCTCAGTGCATTTGAACTTGCTCTTCTCTCGGCCGGTGTGACTGTCATTACTGCTGCTCCCTAGATCCGTCTGCCTCTTCTCACGGGCACACGGTAGCCTGCACTCCGCCGCCCATCCCCTGGAAGTTAGGCAGCCCTGGCAACTTGCTTTCACTAAAGTAACGTGGGCAGACGGGCATGTGTCGCTTGTGGGTAGATTTCACAACCTGCATGGAATTTGCCCCCTTCCTTTCTCTTTGCCATGGCAACTGGAGCTTTCCAGCCAGTGGCTTCTCCATGAACCTTGGGTCTTGAAGTGAAAAACATGTTTCAGTCTACCCGCTGATGCTCAAGAAGGATAGATTAGAAATAAACTTTTATTGTTTTTGCCACTGAGACCTGGGGGTTTTGTTTTGCAGCGTCATCGGATGTCTTGGGCAGGTACCGTCAGGGACACTTCCTTCTGATTTTCCTTTGGCCGAACACTTCTGACTTTTCAGACTCTTCTCAAGTATCCTGTCCTCAGAAAGGTTCTCTTTGTCCACCTCCCCCACAGCCATTCTTGATCATATTTCCCCCATTCATTTTCTTCGTAGCACTTAAGGCCATCTGATATTTATTTATATACTTATCGCATTTCATTATTTCTAAGATGAACATTTTTCACACGAACATTATTTCTGAGATTAGAATGGATCTGACGGTCCCCAGTGTGTCATGAAGGCCATGGCGTGGTTGAGTTACCCATGCATGCATGAGCCTCAGAACGCCTAGCATCCAAGCCTGGCACCCCTCCTGTGGTGAGCACACGTAACTGATATGGGACTGACCGTGTCAGCGTGCTGGAAGATTCTGGATTGGACAGTGAGCCCTGTTATAGCCTCTGTGAATGTCACGGGTGTAGGAGGGGAGTGAATGATTTGAGCAAATCAATCCTGTTTAGTAACACTGCTGAAGTGGGAACTGAGGCAGAAAAATTGTATACACCTCTAAAGTCTGCTGAGAGCCTGGTGCTCATGACTTTTAATCCTTTTATGAGTTCTTTAAAGAAATGCTACATCATCAGCGCTGTGGATGACTGCACAGAGGATGAGAGGGTGTGGAAAAAAACCCAGACATTGATGAGTCTGAGTTGAAAAGTGATTCAGAAGAGTTGGACTCAGTATAAAGAAGTTTGAGGAATAACAACCAATTTATTTCCCTTGTATTTTCATTTTTATGTATGCACAATAGTAATATGTGATAAAAATCTGTCTAATTAAGTCTCAAAGAGCCCTTTCAATAAGTAAAATTAAAAACTCTAAGCGATAAGAAAGCATTGTGTCATGGTTTAATTGGCAGCTTATTTTTCTTTCATCGCGGAACAGAAAATAATGGTGCTTCTTGCGATTGTGTCTTAGAGTTGATGAGATGTGGTATTTCTGTCGGAGACTGCTCTTATCACAAAGACATCTGCTGTGTCATTCAATTCAATTTCAGCTGAGTTCAAGGAAGGCCTCTGGCCACTCAGAAAGGTGGCTCATTTGGACTCAGATGCCCCTGTGATTTTAAATTTGCCCGGCTCTGAGTGGGGAAGAGGGAGTCTTGCTTCTGACCTGCCCTGGGCGTCTGCCCCTGGGTGGGACCAGCCCCTCGACACCAGAGGAACGTCCCCCCCCCCCAAAAAAAAACTTGGGCATGTCTGTGTCACCAGCCACAATTTTTTTCTGCTGAATTCGTGAATTACCTGTACTTTTATTTAATTAATATTTTTCTTTTGAAACCTTTTCCCCCAATAATTATAGACTCAAAAATAGAGAGAGGCGCTGTTAATCCTTCTTCATCCAGTTTCAGTGGCAACATCTTAATAACTCCGTACCATATCCGAAGTAGGAAACCGACGTTGTACAATGCAATTAATTATGCTGCAGACCTCATTCAGATTCCACCAGCATTCACACGCACTCGTGTGTGTGTGTGTGTGTGTGTGTGTGTGTGTGTGGAGGTCTGTGCAACTTTATCCTCTGTGGACACTGTCAAAATACAACTGCCTCTGCTGCCCCTTTAGGATCTCACTTCTCTGTTTCTCCCTCACCCACCCCCTGCCCCCGGCAACCATGTTCTCCATCTCTACAATTTTGTCATTTTGAAAGTATTACATAAAAATGGAACCATATGGTACATATTATTGGCTTTTTGTCCTCAGCACAAGGCCCGTGAGATTCATTCAAGTTGTGTGAATCAGGTTGCTTTTTTTTTGTTTTTGTTTTTGCTTAATAGTGTTCCATGGTGTAGACGCACCGGAGTTTATTGAATCAGTCACCTGTTGAAGGACTTTTGCCTTGTTCCTAGTTGTCGGCTGTTGCAAATAAGGCGCCGACACACATGCATATGCAGGTTTGTGTGTGAAAGTAAGTTTTCATTCCTCAGGGAGAAACTCTCAATGTGCAGTTGCCAGGGTGTCTGATAAATCTGTGTTTAACTTCATAAAAAGCTGCCAGAAGGTTTTTGAGAGTGTCCAGTTTCTCATGTGGGTGGTCACGCGTGACCTAGTTTATCCACTCCGCCGCCGGGATGTGGTATTGTTGGTATTTTTAGCGTTAGCCCCTCTGATAGGTATGCAGCGCTGGGTTTAGTCCGTATTCCCTGACGGCGTGGGACGCCTTCTCGTGTGCTTTCAGACCGTCTGCTTCTCCTCTTGGTGGGGCGCCTGTTCATGTCGGACGCCCATTTTCTAACTGGATTTGTCTGAACCATTCAATTCTGAGAGTTCTTTATATGTTCCAGATACTACTCTTTTAGTCAATATATGATTTGCAAACATTTTTTCCAGTTAAAAAAAAATAGATAATTTGGAGTAGTTTAAGGTTCACCTCAGAATCGGAAGTACAAAGATTTCCCATATACTCCTGACTGCCACACCCACATGACCGTCCCCACTGTCAATACCCCCCACCGAAAGGGGACACTTGTTACACTCACTGATATATCATCATCCCTTAAAGTCTATAGTTTATTTATTTATTTTTAATTATTTTTTAATGTTTTAGTTATTTTTGAGAGAGAGAGAGAGATTGTGAGCAGAGGAGGGTCAGACACAGAATCTGAAGACAAGCTCCAGGCTCTGAGCTGTCAGCACAGAGCCCGACGTGGGGTTCAAACCCATGAACCATGAGATCATGACCTGGGCCGAAGCTGGACGCTCAACCGACTGAGCCACCCAGGCGCCCCCTAAAGTCTATAGTTTAAAATAAGGTCACCCTTGGCGTTGTGCATTCTATTGGTTCAGGCAAATGTATAATAATATGTATCCATCAATATAATATCAAAAAGAGTATTTTCACTGCCTTAAAAATCCTCCGTGCCCCACCTGTCCATCTCTCCCTCTAACCCTTAGCAATCTCTACTGGTTTTTTTTTTTTGTTTGTTTGTTTTTTTGCTGTCTCTATAGTTTTACCGTCTCCAGGATGTCACATAGCTGGAATCAGCCAGTGGGCGGCCTCTTCAGACTGGCTTCTTCCAATCAGTAACATGGGTTTCAGCTTCCTCCATGTCTTTTCATGGCTTGAAGCTCAGTTCCTGCTAGCCCTGAATAACATTCCATTGTCTGGATGGACCAGGGGTTTATTCATTCACTTAACGAAGGACATCTTGGTTGCTTCCAAGTTTTAGCAATTATGAATAAAGCTGCTATAAATATCTGTGTGCAGGCTTTTTTTTTTTTTTTTTTTGTGGGCATAAGTTTTCAGCTCCTTTGGGCAAATACTAAGGAGCATGATAACTGGATTATTTGTAAGAGTATGCTAAGTATCATAAGAAACAGCAAAGTATCTTGCGCAGAAGCTGTACCTTTTGTGTCCCCACCAACAATGACGGTTCCTGCCGCCCCACATCCTCGCCAGCCTCTGGTGCTGTTCGGGTACGCATATAGTAGCATCTCATTGCTTTCACTTGCAATTACCCATTGACACAAGGTGTTGAGCGTCTTTTAATGTGCCTACTTGCCACCTGCCTATCTTCTTCGGGGAGGTGTGTCTTAAGGTCTTTAGCTCATTTTTTTAACTGGGTCATTTGTTTTCTTATTGTCGAATTTGAAGAGCTCTTTGTATGCTCTGTGTAAGAGCCTTTGTCCGATGTCTTTCACAGAGCAAGAGTTTTTAATTAAAATGTTTTTAATTTTAACCAAGTCTAGCTGATTGGTTATTTCTGTCATGGATGGGGCCTTTGGTGTTTTATCCACAAGGTCATTGCCAAACCCAAGGTCATCTAGGTGTTCTCCTATGTTGTTTTCCTGGAGTTTTATAGTTTTGCATTTTGCATTTAGGTCAGTGATTCATTTTGAGTTAATTTTTGTGAAGAGCGTAAGGTCCATGTCTAGATTCATTAAAAAAATTCTTTTTTGCACGTGGACGTCAAGCTGGTCCAATACCATGTGTTCAATAAAGCTTCTTTTTCATCCTCTTGAGAGTCTTTTGCAGAACAGAATATTTAATTTTAATAGAGTCTAATTTATTCATTCTTTTCTTTTATGAATTGCATTTTTGCTGTCATATTTAAGAACTTTTGCCTTCACCTTTGGTCCCAAGGCTCTTCTCCCATATTTTATTAAAATTTTTTTAAACTATAAAAGAAAAATTTTTTTTTATTTTTTAAAGTTTATTTATTTTGAGAGAGCAAGCAAGTGGGACAGGGACAGAGAGAGAGAGAGAGAGAGAGAGAGAGAGAGAGAGACTCCTAAGCAGACCTCATGTAGTCAGCACAGAGCCTGACGTAGGGCTCAAACCCCACGAACCATGAGATTATGACCTGAGCCAAGATCCAGAGTTGGATGCTTAACTGTTGGAGCCATTCAGGTGCCCCTCTTCTAGAAGCTTTATGGTTTTACGTTTGCCATTTAAATCTATGATCCATTCCCAGTTACTTGTTGTATAAGGTGTGAGGTTTAGCATAGATTTTTTCTTTTTGCCTAAGACATCCAATCGTTCCAGCATCATTTGTTGAAAAGATTATCTTTCCTTCATTAAATTGCTTTTGCACCTTTGCCAGAATCAGTCAAGCCTATTTGTGTGGGTCTATTTCTGGGTTCTTTATTCTGTCCTATTGATCTATGTGTTTACCTCCATCAATACCACAGTGTCTTGATTACTGTAGCTATATAAGAAGTCTTAAAATTAGATAGTATGACTCCTCTGACTTTATTCTTCTTCAAAATCATTTTAGATATTCTGGTTCATTTAGATTTCCGTAGAAGTCTGAATAAAATTAATACTTCTAAATTGGCTATTAAATCTATTGAAAAGGGAAACATGAGTTTGATCTTTTAGCTGTAGCTGCACTAAGTCACATTAGAATAAAAATATAACTACTACAATTTAAAATATTTATTTGTAAGTCATGTGAAATGGTCTCTTGGGCCACCAGATTTGTCCAGACCCTCATCTCCTAGCAGGGCTGTGTTGGGGGGGGGGGTCTCGCTGGAATGCTGGCCGTGCCCTTTGGAGAGACGCAGTCCCTTGTCTAGTGCTGCCAGCAGTGGCTGGCTGCAGAGCAGTGGTCTGTAACATAGCTTGCAGCTTCTGGGTTAACCCAGAGGTCAAGCTTGGACCAACTGTGAGGCGCTCTATAGACAAATGAACCAGCTCTTCTCTTGACCTATTTGAGTGTCAGATGGAAAGAATCGGGGATTGGCAGTGGGAATAGGGTGAAAGCCATGATAAAGCAGAGACCCGAGGGAGTGAGACGCACAGAAAGCAGCAGACACCTGTGTGAAGACGACCCTGTTCCCCATTGTGGGAAGCACTGGTGTGCCCCCTCTGGGCTGGCAGTGCCCAGGGAAGTGGGGGAGCTAGATAACCGGGCATTCCAGAGCTGTCCTAGGTTCTGAACAGTCCTCTTCCCTCGGTAAGCCCTCAAGTCCATGGCTGGGATGGTCTGGGTCCTCTTCTCCTTCAACAATGCCTCCAGGTATAAGGGAGTGTTTCCGAAGCCTGGGGTTCATAGAAACTGTGGAGCACAAGATGACTTTGGGTGGCACAGAGCCTGGAGCTGACTAATGATGCGTTATCCCAGTTTCCCGGCCTAGGCTGCTAGGTCCTTAACATTTGGCCCCTCTTATCCCCTTTTATTTAAAAAAAAAATTTTTTTTAAATGCTTATTCGCTTTTGAGAGAGAGACAGAGTGTGAGTGGGGGAGGGGCAGAGAGCAAGGGAGACCCAGGATGGGAAGCAGGCTTCAGGTTCCGAGATGTCAGCACAGAGCCTGATGCGGGGCTCGAACTCACGAACCATGAGATCACGACCTGAGCCGAAGTCAGGCACTCAACTGACTGAGCCCCCCAGGCGCCCCCCTCTAATCCCCTTTTAATAAAAAGAGGCGGCCTTGGCCTTAGAGCTCCTGATTAGAATTACTCTTTTCAGGTAGATTTTCATTATAGTGTCTTCATTGTGGTTTTTGATAGTAATTTGCTCACATATTTTTTTTTTTTCTCCTTGAACACTGCCTAGCATAAAGTAGAGGTTCAAATTCTTAGCCAATGACTAACTGAATGAATTGGATGTTTTTTTTCCTCCAATAATTCTTTGAGTTTTTGGGTCTCTTTTACTCCCTCCGACTTTGAGCCCCATGGAGGCAGGGACAGACTGTGCTTTGCTTTTCCTGCACCATTTTGTTCCTGGGGCCACGCGAAGTGCTGGGACAGGAAGTCCTTGGAAGCGTGACTATTGCTTGTCTTGGTTAGGGAGCAGATAGGTGAATGAGGAAGGCACCGGGAAGTCAAAACCAACAGCCTGGCCTTGCTCTCCGTTCTGGCTCCTGTAGGGAGCTGATGTAACTGGCTAGTGTGGGCCCAGGGCACCGTCCACGGCAGAAACTTGGCTGGTCCCTCCTTCCTCGAAAGCCTCTGTGAGGGCACTGTCTCTGCACTGACGGCCTCGTACACACCTTGTCTTCCTTCACACCCACCACAGCGGGCCTGGCCCTACCTGCCTCTCCGGATTTCACACCCACCTGGGACTTCGCCAGGAGAAAACCATTCCCGGGCTCTGGACCCTGAGTCCTGCCTCAGGGTCCTACTGTCCGGGGGCCCAGAGTGAGGCCTGGTCAGCTTTTCTTTTTGACTCTTGTGAACAGCTGGATCAGGAGTCTGAGCTTTAATTTCACTTTCTCTATTTGCTGGTCTTTAATATTCTGCCACCTATGGAGGACCGCACCGCAAGCCTGGCTGAAGACTTTTTGAAAAGAAAAACTCCAACCAGGCCGGACACATCTGTGTTGCCAGCACCGCTGTTACCCTCCTTCGGAAGAAAGGTCAACAAATAATTTCAGCTTTGTTTAAAGCCTTTTAAATGGATTCTATAAAATGCCCTAATTACCAATGATTATCCATCGAAGTGCCCGCAAGCTTTTTAAAGCCTTTCTACACCCATTTCCCTTTGTTCACACAGAGTTCAAGTTCTCTGGCTACTTAAGCAAAAGGAGGCATTGCTTCTCTTACTTTTTTCTTAAATCGTGTAATTCATACCGCAGGCAGGCTCTCGTCTTGGTCTGAGGCAGAGAGCTTTTCCTCTACTTTTTATCTTGTTGCCCAATAAGAAATGAACATGATACGGAAGTTCTTCCTATCAAACAAACTGTAATTGCCTTCTGGTTTAATCTGAATCCCACGCGGTGTCTCATTTGAGCCCCGTCGCGGGGGACTGGTGGGTCCACCTGGACCGGATTCTCGGCTTCGGCTGCACTGCGGACATAGGGTGGGTTCATTCTCTTTTGATGCTGTTTAGCAGTGTTCCTGGATGTCACCCATTGGATGCCAATAGCACTATGACCCCCCCCCCCGTTGCGACACCCAATAGTGTCCTCAGACATTGCCAAATGTCCCCTGGGGGTCAAAGTCATCCTTGGCTAAGAACAGTTTCTAGAAGAGGCGGCTGAGGCTCAAAGGCCTGCCCGAGGCCCATCTCCCGGCACCGACGAGGCCCCCAATCCAGCAGAGTGCGCCGGCCTTTCTCTCGCGTCCCCGGCCCCGCGTCCCCGCCTGGTCTGCTGGGACGTCCAACGTGACCGCCTCCGCTCGGCAGAGTTGCCTCCTGGAGGTCACAGGTTTCCTGCTCCGTCCTTCCGCCTCCGCCTCCGAAGCCTCAAGCTCTCGAGGATCAGACAACGGGTCGGCTCTTCGCTCCGCCCAGCAGCGCACGGCCGGCAGGGGGCGCTCAAGCCGCGGCGGCGTCCACCCCCGGCGCCCCCCGAACTCGGTGGCGGCGCCCCTGGGCGGGAGGGGCAGGAGGGGACCAGCTGGGCTGCACTCCTCGTGTGTGTGTTCCCTGTCCCGCCCGAACCGCGGCCTCAGGCTCGCCGCTCACCGCGTGGGGTGCGGCCACCCCCCCGTGCCCCGCGACGTGCCCCCTCCGCCGGCTTCCTCCCGCGCGGGACGCGGAATCAGGGGACAGCTCCAGGGCGTGGGTGGGCGGCGGGAGTGCGCGTGCGCGGCGTGCGTGAGGGGCGCGCATGCGTGGTGCACGGCTTTGTGTGCATGCGCCATAGGGGTACGGGCGCATGCGCGGGTTGTGACGGCTGCTGCTGCTGCTGCGCAGGGCCGAGGTGCCCCGTGGCTAAGGTCATGCGCGCTTTGGAAATGCTGGACTGAACAAGTAGAACAGGATTCTTTAATTGCAGGACTTCTCAGAGCCTTTAGCTCCTAACGTACTCTGTGACTCTCACAGAATGATACCAGATGCAACAGTTGCCAAGGTCATTTGTCCACAGGACCCTTTTTCTTCTCGTGAGGTAGTTCATGTCGCCGCTCACACGATATTGCTTGGGAAAAGTGTCGTCCAGATAGGAAGGCGCACCTGATTCCCCTTCGTTGGCCAGTTCTAAGGGAGCGTTGGGACTAGGAGGATTAAAAAGGGACCCAATAGGGAGACCCCAATGCCCCTTGGGTTTGATGGCCACGGAGTGGCTGGATTCTGAGCAAGGCCCTGGAGAAGAGAACGTCTTCCCGGAGGTGTGGCCGTCAGGCTGTCCGTGGCCGTGGCCGTGGCAGTGGGTGGGGCGGCCGCGAGAGGCGGAGGCGGGGCCCGGGGGTGCGTGGGTGGGTGGGGAGAGCCCAGAGGGCGAGGCGCCCACCCTCGCCCCCTCCTCCGAAACTCGGGAGGAAGGGTGCAGGGGGCCAGAGCGCAGGAAGAGAAGGAAAACAGAAGTTTCCATTTGTACCGGATGGTTTTGTTTTTTTATCTGTTTGCAAATGTTCAGTGTAATGGTTTGAAACCCAGCCGCGTGGCTGCCGCCGCCCACACACACAGAGCTGCAGTGGCGCTGAGTGGAGCCGGCGAACCGTAGCTCCAGCGTCGGCCATTAAACCCGAACCCACGCCAGGGCGGGCTGCACACCTACCCCCCGGCGTCCCTCTGCCACGCCCTGCCCCCCACCGCCCCGGCACCCCCGACACCCACCACCCTCCACACACACAATTTTTTTTTTTTTAAGTTTCCAGCACTCGGTTTTCTCTAGAGAAGGCATAGAGAGAAGCAAGGCAGAGATGGGACGAGCAGGGAGAATGCTCCTGCCTCATCGGAGCCACCGGTTTTCGGGAGAGCGCGGCAGCCCCCACCTGCCTGTGGACTGAGCACGTGAAGGTGAGAGAGGTCTTTGTGATTTCTTTATGCACCTGGAGGTCTGGGATGCAAGGCCAGATGAAGGCGCCTTAATCCTTGAGCCTTGTCTGTTGCCTCCCGAGTGATTATATCAGGCAAGCATGATGGATGCTTCCTTCCAAGCACACGCCGTTCTCTCTGACACAAGCCCCCACTCAGGCCCCCGAGAGAGCTCTGTGAACCAGGGGGCTTCTGATCCCCCCTCCTCCGCCTTCCAGCGTAGCCCCCCGAGTCTGAGACCTGGAGGAAGGTCTGAACCTGCCTTTGGCTTGACCTGTTGATTGGAAGCTGAGGCTGCCAAGCCTTCCTCCCCGAAGTGAGCCCTGACCCCACTCTCCCGGGGCCGTCCGGAACGGGGCTCCGTCCAAGGGGCTTTGGGAAACCTGTTTCCTCGGTGGCCCCAAGCCCAGTCATCAGAAGCAATCAGACCCAGCTGTCCAGCTAATCTGTGCGAAATAGGCTTCCTTCCCAGTAGAAATCAACACAAGTTTAAAATAGAAGGGACTGTAATCGGAAACGAAGCTGCAGAGTTCTGTGTGCGATGCCCCAACAGGGCAGAGGTGTCCGCATGGAAAATATTAAGTACAAATTACAGAGCTCCCTGCCATGCGAGCCAGGAAAAGAAATGGTTTCCTTGCTTATTAAGCATGTTTGGGGGCCGGAGGGCAGCCAAGTGGGGACATCTCTTCTGGAAGGTTTAAGCCTCACAACAAGAAGGAGAGAAATCGAAGAAGAACAGCAAAGATGGAGGGAGAGGAGTGAGGCCATAATCTAACGTACACGTAGGAGAGGAACAGATGAAAAAACCCCGAGTTCTGTGCTCTCCGGGGATGAATCAGTTGGAATAGATCTATTTTTAGTCTTCGAGATCTGCTGTTACAGTTTGCCTGGCACTAATTAGTGTCACAGGCGCGTTTCACCCACTGGCTCAGAAGGGCCTCAGCGTGGCGTTCAAGCCGGGAGGCGCCGACCCTCACGTCTGGGTGCTCTCTGGTCCCTGCGAGTCTGTCTCTGACACACGCGCGTCCAGAACGTCCTGCTCTCTGACCTTGCCCTCTCTGGGCGTATCCGTTAATCTCCTGGCTCCAGCCCTTGGATGTCTGGCCCCTGGCCAAGGGAGAGTTGTGATTTTGCCGTGCTTTGTTTTTTCCGAAAGGAAAGGCTGTACGAGTTGAAATTGGGGGGGAAAAGATGTTGGATCATAGCTTAGATAAACAAAACCGGCTCTGGGAACAGCTCTTCCAGCGCAGAGAAGGAGAGGGAGCCCCCCGATCTCCCAGCAAGGCTGATTCTGATAAAGTAGATTTCGTAAGCGAGGAACATCTCCCAACGTAGCGGAGACACCGTGTCGGGTCTTAGCGGGAACTGGTTTTGGGGCTAGGTCGGTCCCATGTTGGCATGATCGCATGTGTGTGAAGCTAATCGCCCTGACAAAGCCCCTGTTTCCGAGCTGAGTTCGTGTTTCCGAGCCGAGGCTGTGACCCTGAAGAGCAGTTTAGGCGTAGGACCCGGCGTGAACACGGCACCTTGTTTTCCGAGGTGGCAGCGGGGCAGCAGGCAGCCTGAGTAAGAGGCAGGAGAGAGCGGTGGGGGCCGAACGGCGGTGGGGGGGCGGTTGGGACCGCCATTTGTGTGCGCCGGCAGCAATGGTTAGGTCGCTAAAAAGTGTGACTACATCAGGGGCCCCAGTCAGAAGGGACCCCCCTTCCACTCTCTTGCATGACTCAGACTGTTCTCCTGCTGTCCCGGAGTCAGACCAGGTCGCCAGCTACTGATGGCTCAGTGCCGCTTGTCGGGGCCTCTGTAGGTCTTCGTTTAGTTTACCGTCCACTTCTGCTTGGCCCGTCCAAGACGGCGGCATGGATGATCTCTCCCGAGCAGGCTGGGCACGGGGCGGCCTCTCCGTGGAGTGGACAAACCGTATCGGTGAGCGTTGGCCGAGTCCGTTTTCTGTCCTGAAGCAGCAGCACTGACTGAATTTCTGAAGTTGTTAAGAACAAGGGTGAGGAGGCAGGGCGCTGACCTTGGGTGTCGCCCCACGAGGCCCCACCCTTACGTCCCTCCACCCGGACAGCTGATTCAAGGGTCCTGGGCCCACCAAGCGCCGCTGAGTGCCTCTGCCCTCCTGACCGCACCAGGCCCCTTGAAGGCTGCCGACCACACCCTCCACCCGGGCGTCTCTGGCCTGGCGTCCGCGGGGGGCACCGCTGGGTTATTCTGGGCTGGGAGCAAGAGGTCATGAAGGGGGAGCCAAAGAACGGTCTCTCTGTTGGTAACACGGCTCTCCGGCCCCTTTCGGGCCAGTCATGTCTGCGGCCACGGGTGTGCCAGCCGAGGGCCATCTCAGCGTGTCAGACAAGACAGGCGGCTTTCAGACTTTTGACACCTGACGTGAGGATGCATTAGAAAATGAAAGGAAATCTTTCTCTGGTGCCCAAAGCCTGTAGAGTTCTCTGATTGCTCTGTGATGTCTTCACGCCCAGGGAGGCCTGACACACGAGATCAGGTGCGGAGATCTAATCACTGAGCCCTGTCTCAGTGGCCGCGAAAGTGCCCGTCAGAGAAGGCCCTGGTCCTGCCTGGCGCTGTGTCCGGAAAAGGCTTCACCTGCGTTTCTCCCTTCCGTCCCTGCAGCGGCCCCGTGGGGCCGGAGCGCTCCCCATCATCGCTTTAAGGAGGAGGAAACCGACACGTTTGCGTTTTATTTTTAGCGTTTCATCTTAAAAATATGAAAAATTTGCATTGCATTCCCTAGTATACCCATTGATCCTACTGTAAAATCACACTTGCCTCTAAAAAAAAAAAAACAATCTGGAAGGAAAATTCTCACTCCCAAGTGCGGTGCATGTTCACTGTGTCAGTAGGCGGTGCTTCCGTGGCACTCTGCCCCTTCTGGAACAGGTGCCCCGGCTGGAGAGGCCTGAGCCGAGTCCACTGGGGAGTCAGGCTGCAAAGCCCTGGGTAGAGCAGATGCTCCCCGCACATTCTGTGTTTGCTGGTGATTCCCCGTGGGAGGTGGGACTCCCCGAACCGGGTCCCGTCCCTGCTAGGGCCACGCCTCCCAGCCCCCCAGCGTGAATCAGGAATGGGACACGTTTTCACCCCTGTGTTCTGCGAAGGGTCCCAGTCAACTGGAGTGTGCTGGGGAGCTGGGCCGAGGGCTGGGGGGGAGGCTCTATCCCGCGTGGGGCGGGGGGCTTCCGGGAGCCCCCAGAGCGTGAGTATCCCTCCCCTGCAGCCCTGGCCCGCAGGCCCTCCCTCTTCCTCTGCGACCTGCCGCGGGCCTCACATCCTGAGAGGAACCCTAGAAACGGGCCCTGTTGCTGTAAACACATGTCCGTCCCCTTTGCCACAGGAAACGTGGCCTCACGTTCGCGGCGACAGCCACCCGGCCCCTCACAGGAACTGAGGAGGAGCGGATTTTAGATTTCTGCCTCCCTCTCTCCCTCGGCAGCTCTCAGTGCGCCTCACGTGTAACCGCTGCCACCCCTGTCCCACCCCGGAGGCTGGGCATTTGGGAAACAGTCTCTGGGCGCGGGCGGAAGCGGTGAGGACACAGAACGTTAGCAGCAGGAGAAGCCTGGGAGCCTCAGGTCCCGGGGGGGCTGGCTCGTCACGAAACACCAGGACCCCGGCTGCAGCACGAATTCCAGGTGTGCAGCCGGGGATGCCTTTTGGTGTAAACGTGTCCCCAGGACTGCACAGGACGGGCTTGTACTGACATCTCGTTCGTCATTTCTTTGAAATTCAGATCTAACTCGGCCCCTGCATTTGTACGTGTTTGCTTGTAACCGTGGCACCGGGGACCCAGCGTTCGAGAGCCCCATGCTGTGCCTGGGACGGGCGTCGGGCGGCTCCTGCATCGAGACTCGCTCCCCGGACCTCTGGCAGATGCCCGCATTTTCTGTGTGGGAAGGTCTTGGGCCTGCCCAGCGGAGGGTGCTGCTTTGTTGGCCGTTCGGGGCAGAAACTGAGGCCCAAGGCGGCGGGCGTGGCCGGCAGGTGCGGCCAGCGGGTGCTCAGAGCCAGCTCGTGGCTCGCCTCGCCGCGTCATACTTTCTGGGTGGGAGGCAAGGGGCACAAATCGCTGAGAAAAGCCAGGCTTCCGAGGAGCAGTAATAACAGGTTAGCTTGGGAGCACTCCATGCGGGGCCGGGAAGGGCTGTGTCAACACATGCAAATTATATGCAAATACACTTGGCCCCCTCGCAGGCTCACCTTCCTGATGGGACACCCCCACCCCCCGCACCCCAGCACAGCCCCTGCCGCCCTGGGTTTCCAGCAGGGTGTACCCTGCTGAGCCCTGCTGGGCCCCCGGCGAGGTCCAAGTTCCCGGGTGCACGTGGGCTGGGACAGGAGGCATGTGTGTGTATGTGTGTGCGCGTGTGCGTGCGCATGAGCGAGTGCACACACGTGCTCTCTGTGCGGATGGAGATGCGAGGGGGCTGCTGTGGAGGTGGCTGCGTGAGGCTGGAGGAGCGTGTTGACATGTGCGTGACTTGCCACCTTGAGCTGTGCACGCAGGCTGCGTGGCTCCCGTCTCCTGGGGTGACCTCTCCTGGGCGGGAGTCAGCCCCTTTCTCTGGGTGGCCTGCTGCTGCGCCGGCCGGCCCTGGACGGGACTGAGGACGGTCCTCGCTAGCGTGGTGCTCCCATGACAGGCCCGGGAGGCCGGCCTGTCACGTGGCGAGCGCCTCGTACCCGATTGTCCCGGGTGCCTGCGTGGGGACTGTGCCGCTTGACCCAGACTCCGGCGAGTGAAGGGGCTTGCCCACGACCGGAGAGGCGCCCGGCCGGGCTCGCCCCGGATGCCTGCCCCCGGCCAGCTGCGTCGCGGACAGCTTCAGACCTCGGTCCCGGGCACGGGCTTTCTGAAGAGGGAGTGGGTCTTGAACCGTCCCTGTGGAGAGCTGCATCATGGGAACAGACGGCGTGGGGCTTGTGCTCTCAGAGTGAAGAGAGCTGGCCTCAGACCTGGGGGCGCTGGGAGGGTGCCCCCGGGACAGGCTCTGAGCCCGGGGGCCGCCCCTGTCTCCCGTCAGCTGAAGGAGGAGCTCGGTGTCACGGCTCCACGTGCCGGTGGGGCCGGTGGCCTGGGTCTGAATGGCGTCTTTGCTGGCGACGGGCCGAGCGGCTGGCTCCAGGCCGCCTGGCCTGCGTGAGCCTCCCTCCCCTCTTCTAGTGGGTGTGCAATGGCCGTCGTGGCTCGGAGGCGTGGCAGGCCTGTCGCCCCAGCGGTGTTGGCTGTCATCAGTCACTGCTGTGTGCTGGGGTCTGCAAGGCGTCCGGCGGTAGAAAGTGTGTGGCTCTTGCCTTTGACGGTCCCAGAATCCAGAGAACCGAGCTGAGTTCATCACAGTGTGAGGTGGGTGAGGAGCGGCCCCCGAAGTGCGGCGGAGGACATGGCTTCCGCGGCGGGGACCCCCGTTTGGCTCGGTGGTGACGAACGGTAAGCTTCGAGGACGCCAGGCTGAGGGAGCACTGTGTGCGAGAGCACAGGGGGCGGCGGGGGGGGTCTGAGCTGTCCACCCCACCACGCAGGGCGGCAGCCTCGGAGCCCGTGACCAGGCGGGAGGGTCCCCGGCCTGCGGGGTTTGCGTCATTAGCGAGTCGTGACGTGTAACATTTAGTTACAGCCGTGGTGAGTACAGGAGTCCGACTTGGCCATGAGCAGGCATCTCAGAAGGCCGCCCTGGGGACTGGGGACTGGGGACGGGCTGACAGAGGAGGGCTTAGTGGGGACATCGAGGCAAGGAGGAGAGGAAGGAGTTCTTCCGGCCGTGGGGCCGACCTGACGTGGCCTGGGGTGTGCGGTGCGGCGATGCCCGTGCGACTCGATGCAGAAACAGGATGAGGGGTTTGGGGAGGACTCCAGGGGTGAGCGAGGCGGGTACCCCGTGGATCGAGCAGGCGGAGCAGATCACGGAGTCCCAGGAGCGATGGGGTCGCCGGGAGTTGTCACCAGTGTGAGGCGGCGGGTGTGACCGTGTGTTTGGGGACTGCCCTGCTGGCTGTGGGCAACAAGGGGGCAGCTAGGTAATGGCGTTCGCCAGCTCTGGCCCTACGACCTGACCAAAACCCTGCCTGGCTGCCCGCGTCATCCCCGGCCTGCTCAGAGCCCAGAGCGTCTCTGCTGCCCGTGTTCTGAGTTCACCCCTCCCCTGGCCTCCCCCCCACCTTCCTCCCCTTGGAGGACACGAGTGTCTGCTGCTGGCCCACTTGCTCGGAGATCTTCCCCTGGAGCCGGATTCGGTGCAGCCGGCCCCGAGGAGAGCGGGAAGGAGCCCACGAGACGCTGAGCGCACTTGGGACCCCGCTGACTCTGGAGGAGGTCGGGGCCCGTTTTCGCTCAGCTGTCCTCACGGGGCCAGGTGCCTCTGCGGGGGACAGAAGGGCTTGCGGGGGACAGAAGGCCCGGAGGGGAAGCAGATCGCTTCAGCGAGGGGGGCCCACGAGGTGGAGAGCAAAACCGCCGGGAGCTGCCGTCCACGCAGCCTGGCCTCCTGGCTGCCAGGACCTGAGTGGAGGCTGGCGGGACGTGCCCGACTGTCCCCGTGAGGGGCAGCTCAGGGATGGGGTTCCCCGGCCTGCCAAGGGACAGGGACTCTGTGGGCCAGGCCAGCCTCGCGGAGGGACTCACCACCCTGTGGCTTCGTGCTGCACTGAACTCTGTCTTTGAAAAAGCTTCAGGCGACACTTGCTCTCCCAGGTCAGCTGAGGCCCCGCTCGGCGCTGGGACAGGAAAGTTAAGTTTTTGTCTGTGTTTCCGAGGCGGGTGTGGGGTAGTGAGAGAGTGATGCGTCGGGCAGTCGTGGTGGTGCCCTGTGCTGCGCGCAGGAGGAAGGAGGGGTGGGGGTCCTCACTGCCCGAGGAGCTGGGTCATGCCTCGAGGAGGACACAACATTTATTTATTTATTTATTTTTTGAGTTTTCTATTTTCTATTTTTATCTTTATATCATTTTATTTTATTTACTGTTTTTTAATTTATTTTTTTTACAGGACTGTTTCAAATCTTTTATTTAACATTTTTTTAGTTTATTGTCAAATTGGTTTCCATACAACACCCAGTGCTCTTCCCCACAAGTGCCCTCCTCCATCACCACCATCTCTTTTCCCCCCCTTCCCCTTCAGCCCTCAGTTCGTTTTCAGTATTCAGTAGTCTCTCAGGTTTTGTGACCCTCTCTCTCCCCAACTATTTTCCCCCTTCCCCTCCCCGTGGTCCTCCATTAGGTTTCTCCTGTTCTCCTGTTAGACCTATGAGTGCAAAAATATGGTATCTGTCCTTCTCTGCCTGACTTATTTTGCTTAGCATGACACCCTCGAGGTCCATCCACTTTGCTACGAATGGCCAGATGTCATTCTTCCTCACTGCCATGGAGTACTCCATTGTGTATATAAACCACATCTTCTTGATCCACTCATCAGGTGATGGACATTTAGGCTCTTTCCATGATTTGGCTATTGTTGACAGTGCTGCTATGAACACTGGGGTACATGTGCTCCTGTGCATCAGCACTTCTGTATCCCCTGGGTAGATCCCTAGCAGTGCTATTGATGGGTCATAGGGGAGTTCTATGGATAGTTTTTTGAGGAACCTCCACACTGTTTTCCAGAGTGGCTGCACCAGTTTACATTCCCATCAACAGTATAGGAGGGTGCCCGTCTCTCCACACCCTCGCCAGCATCTCTAGTCTCTTGATTTGTTCATTTTAGCCACTCTGACTGGCGTGAGGTGGTATCTCAGTGTGGTTTTGATTTGTGTTTCCCTGATGCTGAGTGACGCTGAGCATCCTTTCATGTGCCTATAGGCCATCTGGATGTCCTCTTTGGAGAAGTGTCTGTTCATGTCTTCTGCCCATTTCTTCACTGGGTTATTTGTTTTTTGGGTGTGGAGTTTGGTGAGTTCCTTGTAGATTTTGGATACTAGCCCTTTATCTGATACGTCATTTGCCGCTATCTTTTCCCATTCTGTTGGTTGCCTATTAGTTTTCTTGATTGTTTCCTTTGCAGTGCAGAAGCTTTTTATCTTGATGAGGTCCCAAGAGCTCAGTTTTGCTTTCATTTCCCTTGCCTTTGGGAATGAGGACACAACATTTAAATGCCCGGATCCATCCTGCCTTCCCGGGGAGGGGGAGGGGGACACCCAGAGCTGGGCTTCCCCAAGGATGTACCTCTGTGTATCCACACACGCACGTAAATCCACAGAAGGCGTATACGGCCCCTTTAGAATGGGCCCCTGTGGGCTCTCGTCCCCCAGCGGCTTGACAAGCACCAGATTCGGGGTGGAAGCAAGTGGGTGATTTGCTAGGATTTTCGTTTTGGCCCTTGTGAGGTCGAGGCACGGGCCACAGCAGCACTTGTAAAATTCCATCTTCCTTCTTCCATTTGCTGTCTCTCACACGATGTTTCCCTTCTTCAGACTCTGTGGAAAGTTCCTTCCTCTGTCCTGACCCTGCTATTCTCTCAGTGGCTCTCTCCACGCCTCGGTTGATGCCTCTCAGAACACAATTTCTCCTGTGGCCTAAAAAGCTCTATGTTGTCTGTGGTCTGCATGTCCACTGGCTCGTCACCCGGCTCGCTCCTCTTTGCTGTTGCTCTGCGTGCCCTTAGCCTTCTGCCTGCCTTAAGCTGCCTTTGGCGTGCCTGCCCCAGGGCCTTTGCGCATAGCACTCCCTCTGTCTGGAAGCCCTCACCCTCATGTTTCCTTGTAGCTGGATCTTCCTTTTATTTCAGGTCTCTCCCCGAGGATGCTCCTCCTCCGATTTCCCTCACTCCTCATTGAACCATTCCGTGTTTCTGTCTTCATCACACTTACTTTTCTCTGAAATTACCTGGCTCGTTTATGTGTTTTCTTAGTTATAATTATCTCTCTCATTAGAATGTCAGCCTCACGAGAGCAAGGACCTTATCTGTCATCTTCTCCTTTGCTCCTGTGACCTAGAACAGACTTCAGAACCTGGCCGATACTCGAGGCATCTTTGGTGAACCTGCACCTGTTGAATACAAATCCCCAGACTCCGGGGAGGGGCAGGGTCTTCTTTTTTCACAGCTTTTTCTGGGCTACCATCTGCCTGCTTGGAATTTACCCTTGTTTTCTTCCCAATTATCTTGATTACACGTCACAGGGAAGACTAAGGAGCCGTTTAGTGAGGCCCAGACCCTCCCGGGGCAGCGGGAAGTGAAGGGACTGTACAAAGCCGGAACACCTTTCAGGGGTCAGGAGAACCGGCGATGCCGGGCACACGTGGGCGTCACTTTACCTGCGTGTGCGTCTGTGCCCACACATAGTGCTGGTTACACCAGGACAGAAGTCATGGCAGCCGGAGCGGCATTGCGGGCAGTGGCGTGGGCTCTGGTGACAGGTGGGTTCTGCTCCCCCTTCTGTGATCTTTAAAAGAAGGGGGCGGTGGGTTGGTTTTAGCTCAAGCACAGAATCTGGCTGGAGGTCCGGGTAGAGGGGCTTCTGACGTCCAGCTCTGTGGGGAGGAGCGCCGTGACGGAGGAGCCGTGGGGGCCGGGGAGGGGACGGGCGCCTGTGCGTGCCGTTGCGGGGTTACGTGATCCACGAAGCAGCTTTAACTCTAAGTTCCAGGAGCCTTGTCCTTTGGCTGGGAGGGTACGGGCTGGGGACCCCGAGGGAAGGGGCGAGCAAACTCTCCCACTTCGGGAGGCTGAGGGGCGTGCCGCAGAGGCTCTCCTGGAGGGTGGGAGGCGGTCAGCGGCCCCGGGGAGGCCTGGGTGAGCGTGTGTGTCTCCTGGTGCTCGACCAAGGCCCCGACGTTCCCAGCACGTGGAGGCAGGCCCCGCTGGGACCCGGAGGTGGACGTCCCTGGGCCGCCGGGAGTGTGGCCTCGAGGTCCTGCCCGCTCTTCCCCCCGGATGTGGACGGCACTCTCACCTCTGGCCGCGGAGGGAGCTTGGGTGGCTCACCGCCGGAGCTCTGCTTCCTTCCAGAACGGCTTTGGGGGAACTTAGAGCACAGCCAGGGCCGGAACAGTGGGCAGTGAAGCCAGAGCGGGAGATCAGCGGCCACCGAGAGGAAGAGAAAACGGACTCTCCAGGAAGGTCCAGGGCCCCCGGGGGCCAGGGCTTGGATTCAAGGAACGGTGGTCGTGTAGGGTTCCTGGCGTGGAGAAGGGGCTGGCAGAGGCCAGCACTCACATCTGTGTTTTCCTCTGTTAGGTGAAATGTTTAAAAAACATACTGTTTTTGTAAATACATCCAAGAGACCCTGATTCGCCAGCGTCCCCAGTGGTGGGGGGGGAGGGTTGGGTCTTAACCCTGCCATTTTGTTCCGGGTCTGGACCCGTGAACCCTTCTCCATAAAGGAAGAAAAAGAAGAGCCAGGCTCCTTACATAAGAACCTTTTGGGAATTGGGGGGGGGGTTGGGGAAGAAACCAGTTTTTCTTGTTATCATTGAAACGTAAGACTTTTTTTTTCTGCTCTAAATACTTAATCCACCAAAACAGTGGGTGACGCCAACGAAATCACTTCAGGTGCTGGAAATGATTTCATTTTTACCCTGTGATTACAAGTCTGATAGCCAGGTGCTCAGGAGCCGCATCGCGCCTTCCTAAATAGGGATACAATTTGTAGGGGGACAGAACGCCCTGCCCTCCCCTCGCTCTTCGTCTGTCACTCAGGCAGCCGGGGCGGCGGTTTGGGGAAATGGCCTGCGCAGGCAATTACCGCGGGGAACAGCGGGTGTAACGGGCCCTGGGAGGCTCTGTACCTTTCCCCGGACGCGGTAATCACCGGGGGCGCCGCGGCAGCCACCTCCATCAGCGCCAGGGGAGCGTTCCGGGAAGGGTCAGGGGAGGGGGGCTGTGTTCCCAGATAGCCTTTGGGGAGCGGGGAGCGGGGAGCGGACGGTTTGGGCGAAAGCATCTCATGACTCAGAAGGACGTCATCTCGGCGAAGTGTTGCCTGGTCCCTTTGGATGGAGCCTTTCAGAAACGTGTAATACCTAGCGAGTGATTCTAACGGACATCACAGCAGCGTCTGATGACCCCATCAGGGATTATCACTGTAATGGCGGGAACGCTGTCGGGGCCCCATTCCGTGGCCAAAGCAAGTGCATCTGGAGAAATGCGTTATGAGTAAGGAGGCCACGCGGCTCGGGGATGGGGGCGCTGCGAACCAGCCCCTTCCCGTCACCGGGGCCCTGAAGGGAAGGGCGTTGGCCCCCGTCCCCCAGAAGGGCAGACACGAGTCTGGGGCCTTCCCGCCCAGCGCCCCTTCCACGATCCCACCGCTCCTCTCTCCTGAGCGGAAGGAAGGAAGGAGGCGGGGGAGGGGGACACTCTCGGTGGGAATAAAGTTTCCATTTCCATTATTCCGCTGATCCTTGACCCCCATTACCATGGATAATCAGAAGCTGGCTGGATGCATCATGTTTTAAATAAAAACATTGTTCAAGTGGCCCCGAGGACGTGCAGACAGATAATTGCACGGGGCAGTCGTGCAGTTGCCCGTCGGGGGGGCACTCTTCTGTCTGCACAGAAACGGGAGCGGTGGCCCTCGGCTCGGGGTCATACATCTGTGGAGTGCCCTTCTCCGAAGGGGCTCGGCGGGCGCACCTCGCTTCCCATCACACGGGCTGTGATTACCAACCTCTTCTGACAGCGAGGAGAGCATGCGGGGGACACCAAGGGGCCGGAACTGGAGAGGAACGGGCTTTAGTGCCCACCGAGTGTGCGCGTCCCCAAGGCACCGCTCTTCAGAGTCCCTAAGAGCTGCCTCTGCTTAGAGGGCAGGGCTGCCCCCCCACCCCCAGACTTTCTGTGTCAGGCAGGACCCGCCTGGTTTGTGAGTTTGTAAGCCTCTTGGCGCACGGTCTGCGTTTGGCCCTGGGACCCCGGGATTTGATAGGGACTCTTGCTCCACGGACCTGGGCAGAGGGCTGGCTGTGTGCCCACAGTGCGCAGAGAAGAGGTGCTGGCGACGGGGGACGGCTGGCAGAGGAGGGTGCCCGTGCAGAACAGGACGTGCGCTCAGAGTGCCCGCCTCGGGAGGGTCTGCAGAGAGGAGGGGACGGCGCCCGTCTGCTCGGCCTGGGTTCTTCACGCCTTGTGTTGAAATAAACATATCAACCTGTTCTCATCCCTTTGTTCAACGCAGACTTTGGGGACCATGACACTGTGCTACAGACGCTGTTCTGGGTCCACTCAGTGCTTGAGGAGGAAGGCAGGTGGCAGGATGTGGGGACAGGGACAGCCCCTGGGCACCAGCCTGGAGAGACAGTCTGGCAGCCACCGTGGACTCACGAGGCAGCGAGAATAGCTTCTTTGCAAGAGGCTGGGCCGGTCCCCGGGCAGTCTGGGGTGACAGGTGGCTGCGTGCAGAGTTGTGAGAAGGGGACCAGCCCAACCTGTGCGTCTCCCCTCTTCTTTCTGCCACGGGACTGCACAGCTGGGGGGTGGCTGGGGAAGGTCCCGAGACCGAACCCCAGAGGGAGGGGACCATTCTGGCCTTCCTGGCTGTGGCTGTGTGTGTGACTCTTCCCGCCTGGTGGCACCGCGATCCCTGGGATGTCTGAGGTGGTCTGGTTTTGCCCCCGCTGCTCCCCGCTGCGCAAGTAGCTTTGTTTTAGAGCTCAGGCATCGAGGACCGCGGTGTTGCCACGAGAAACTTCCCCCCGGCCAGGGAACGATAGATCTTTCCTTGTTTCCCAGGGAAAAAAGAGGCTGGAGAAAGCCAGGTCACCATTCTTGGCAATTACGTTTCTCTGTTGTGGGTGACTGTGGCCGGTGCTGAGCTCGGTGGTTACCTGGTGCACCCGCCCTGGGAGGTTGAGCTGTGTCACGGTGCTCCGTGGGGGTGCAGGCCGCCTACCGTGAGATCATATATTCACAGAGTTGTGCAGTGACCGCTATGATCTAGTTCCAGAACATTCTCAGAGCCGCCCAGAATAAACTCTGTCCCCATCGGCAGCCGCGCCCCCCCCTTGCCCTGCCCCTCGGAACCACAGATCCACTCCCTGTTTCCACGAGGTTGCCTCTTCTGGACGTTTCCCAGGGCACGTGGCCTTCTGTGTCTGGCTTCTGTCCCTTGGCATCACGTTTCCCAGGGTCGCCGCCCGCTGGCAGGCCTCAGGGCTCCAGCTCCTCTGGTGCCCGACGTTCCGTCGGATGCAAGCGCCACGTCCTGTTACCTCTTCCTCCTTGACGTGTTTGCCATCCGACAGCGCAGAGGTTTCTGCTGTTGTTGCTCTTGTGTTTAAACAATGCTTGAGTCTTTGTGTAGAAACTTCTTCATCCATTTGTCCTAACGAAGTGTGTTCAGACTGTGACGTTGGAGGAACAAGGCTCTCCATCCGTTTGGAGGAGATAGAGACAGATTTGTTCTTGAGGACCTCCTCGGCCACCCCCGGGGCCACATCTGGCTTCGGCCCCTCGGGGAGTAGGGGTGGCGGTGGCCCACGGCGCCACCTCAGCCTTTTCTGTTTCTGTCCCTCCTTTCCCACAGTGCCCCACTGCCGGGGCCCTCCCCACCTGCAGGCGAGGCCCATGTCTGCAGTGTGAGAGCCGGGGCGGCGTTGACTCCGGCCAGCTTGCGTTCCCAGGGCCGCCCGCTCCCCGCTTGCCCGCGGCGGCCTGGGGCCCTCTCCCTGTGGGGGCAGAGGAGCGCTCCCAGCGCTCCCCTCCCAGCTCTCCTCCTGCTGCTGACCCATCAGACACTTACACATCCTGCGGTGCCCAGCAGGTGCCCGTCATCTCCTCCAGGAAGCCTCTGGACTCCAGCAAGGCCCTGTTTATGTATCTGCTGCGGCCGGAGGGGTTGCTTACAACGTTTGGTGACAGAAGAGGTGCAGAACGGAT